>OU426860.1:6647147-6747147 GCA_911387685.1 Dolichovespula media
ACGTAAACGAATATGCAACGCCTATGCACGAATACGTGACATCGTTATTGATTGATTTATTTATTATTTTTATACTTTTTTAATTTATATGATTGACAAAATAACAGAGTAAATATGTAACCCATATTCTTTTCACGCGCCACTCGAATATGACTGACCGACTTGACTACTAGAAAGAAGAATTTAGACGATATTAAATATCTTGGAAATATCTACAGTTATTATTAGCAAAGTTTCACCGTAATAGATGTTTGTTATACAGTTGTTTGGTAAAACGCTTTGAATCCAAAAGTTTACTATTATCTTTGAATACGATCGAATTTACGTTGTTGTGGTTAGAAAGAACTTTTCGAAAGAGCACGAGAAAAGAAACTATTCCCGAACGTTTTAACATACTTAAATACTTAACAAGAAAATATATGTATGTACCGTAATGAGATAGCGACGTATTATGCAGTTGCGACAGGTGTTAAGCCCATTCCTAGACGAGGCCGGAAAAGTGCAAAATGAATAATGCGGTGCAACTACGTGACCATCCCAACAACGCATCGCGATTCTTTCCGTGTAGAAAATACCACAAAGAGGTCGTACACCCTCTATACCTACTATCCGATAGGATAAGAAAATACCGAGAGAGACCGATCGATTTTAACATATTCATGTATACCAGTTGAATATGTAAGGGTTACAAAATTTTCATGAATTTTCTAACTCGACAACAATGATTATCCTTTCTTTCTTTCTCTCCTACTTCGTACCTTTATAAATAAAAATAAAATTTTACGTTATTATTATTATAATTATTATAATTATTATTATTATTCGTTTTTATATTTATTCATACAAAAATTACGAAAATACGGATATAATTCACTGTTGCTGCATTTATAACGTAACCCGTCATAAATGACGATTTAAGCAGGAGGGTACGTAGCGTGCATTAATATTATTAATTACGCACAATACCCAAATATCTACTATATCAATGTTAACAATAAACATAAACGTAGATATCGTGTTATGATATGCGATAAAAAATAAATAAAAAATAACAAAAAGAAAACAATCTCTCTTGGAAATAAAATGATTCTATACTGTTATGACGTGCGATATTCGATATTGCCATATATACATACACCGCCACCATCCATGTTTCCAACTTTTCCACGGACGTTATTTACAACTTTATTTTATCTTTTGCTTCGGAAAATGATGTGTGAGGGGAAAGGGTAGAGGGAAGGGAGGGAGGGTGGTGGAAAATGTAAAGTGCGGCAGAACGAAAGGGGACGAAACTTTTATAATTCCACGTGACACACGAGAATTCGTTGTCGCTTCGACATGTTTAGGGTAAGTACTTTGTGGTTTCTTCGCGTGGGGGGTGGGGGGTGGAGAGGGAGGGGGTGGAGTATGAAAGAAAAATAAGATTTAAATTATGTTATACGTTTTTACTCGAAGAGTAAAATCTCTGCGTATCTTCTCGCGACGTTTCTCGTCCAATGACTTACGGGGAGGGTGGGAGGGAGGGACAAATAAATTTCCATCTGCAAAAAACGCCCTTTTTCGAATAAGAAAAATAACAAGGTAAAGAAAAATAAATTTTTTTCTTTATTCTTTTTTTTTTGTTTAAATAAAATCCATTGAACGCGTCAAAACTCGAAGAGAAATAAGGAATTTCCAACATTTTTTCCCCTATTGTTCCAGTCGAGATTAGATTAATATGAAAGATCAGAAAAAATACCGAACGTGATAGGAAAAATGGAACAAAAGGAAAGACAAACAAATAATATTTCCACAAACTCTATTCGTCCTCTCTCGCGTTTTTCTTGTCATCATCGCCGCCGCCGCCGCCGCCGTCGTCGTCGTTGTCGGTCATTACAATCATAATCATAATCATCATCATTATCATTATCATTATCATTATCATTATCATCATCATCATCATCATCATCATCATCATCATCATCATCATCATCATCATCATCGAGAACGTTACGCGATCATTTATAATTCATATCCTAAAAGGTAGACTTGATCCTAACCCACCAATTTTGAGTTGACTACGAGCATCGCGATACGAGCGTCGCGTCGCGACACGACGATGTCAAACATATGTAAACAAGGAATCGAGCCGAAGCACGGTGTATGCTTCGAGTTATTTATAGAGGAGTCGATTATTGTGTAACAAACGCGGCTTTTACGTAACGCGGCCGTGGTATAACGGCCGATCTCTCTGTCTATCGTTCTGTCTGTCCGTTGGCCACTCGGTATCTCTACTACACTACTACTATTACCACCACCACCATATCACTACTACCTACTACTACTACTACTACTACTACACTTCTTACTTCTTCCTCTTCGATACGATAAAGAACTGCGCGCGCATTTTCTTTTCTCCGTTATCATCGCTCACCTTCTTTATTCCCACCTTCCCTCCACCCCGCGTCTCTCTCTCTCTCTCTCTCTCTCTCTCTCTCTCTCTCTCTCTCTCTCTCTCTCTCTCTCTCTCTCTCTCATTCACTCACTCACTCACTCCTATCTTTCCTCCCAACCAATGTTTTTCCTCTTATGTTAGCTCTTATCATTAACTCGAATCGTCTCTTACAAGGAAAAATCTCCAATCATACATATTTGTGTGTGTGTGTGTGTGTGTGTGTGCGCGCGCGCATGCGTGTGTGTTTTTATGAAACCTGCAAGAACAACATCTTAAAGAAATATTTGGACAAATTTCTTACGAAATTGAATAAAATTTGTTATACGTAACGATTGTGATTGCTCGTTATGTAGATACGGAGATATTAATGTGCAATATTCGAGATACGACGAACACTTTTTAAGAACTGGTAAAATAGTGATAACTAGTTTTAGTGGAACGATAAGCGAAGACAAAAAAAAAAAGAAGTAGAAAATAACGAAGGAGGCTTTTTATAATTTTTAAAAGTGCACTATCGAGCGCAGTTGTGGGAAAAAAAAGTATTTGTGAGCGTGCGTGTACGCGCGCGCTTTTTGGACTTTGATGTCTTACGTGCGTTGTGTTGATATCAACAAAATCGTCCTTGACATAATCCGAATAGAAGGTTCGTTTTAAAGCTGGTATTTTTTTAACAATTAATAGCCCTCGAAATTTAATTAACTTTCATAGAATATTATAATTAATTTTATCAAAGGAGTGAAAATTACTCGTTTTGAAAGCACGTCGGGCAAATAGTGCATGTGCGCTCTATTGTCGAGAAGTTTCGTCGAATCGGTTAGTATTATTGAATTACTTAACAAACGTCAACAAAAAGAAAAAAAAGAAAAAAAAAACAAACTTCGAAACCTTCTTCATTTTCTAAATATACGGGACGTTTCATAATCGTATTGTAAGATCGCAGCAAAAGAAAATTTTTCTTTTTTTTTTTTTTTTTTTTTTTTACTTCGACATTTTACTTCGAGAAATAAAGGTAGAATGAAATAAAATGAAACGAAACGAAATTATATGAAATAGAATAAAATAGAATAAAATTGAATTAAATTAAATTATATATAGAATCTTTTTCAATCGAAGCTATTTTCAAACGGTTAAAAAATAACTTTTCGAAAAAGAAAAAAGTCTGCGCGCAAGGAAGAGAAGTTAGCAATGATGTAAGAGAACGGACTCGAGGTAGAAACAAAAAGAGAGAGAGAGAAACGATTGAGAAATAAAAAACAAATGTTAAAATGAATACTCGAAAAAAGACGTTAAATATAGTTTCGATGAGAGAGGAAGAGAGAGAGAGAGAGAGAGAGAGAGAGAGAGAAAGAAACTAAAAAAAAAGAGAATAAAAAGAAATCCAAACTAATCGGCAGAAAGGCAAGCGTTTACGGAGTCATGTGTATATTAGACGAACGTAATAATTCATGAAGTGTCTCGTAAAAGAAAAGATAATAAAAAGAAGGAAAATAATGGAAAAGAAAAGGAAAGGAAAAAAAGTGAGGAGCGAGAGCGAGAGAGAGAGAGAGAGAGAGAGAAGAAAAACAATCGACCGTCGACTGTCCGCGCCATACTTGTTTGGGCGTGAACCCATGGCCGGCGTACAAATTCACGACGCTTTCTCGCGAGCGCGCTCGTTCAGTCGAGATTTGCAAAACATAAAGGACGGGACGAATAAAAAGAGCAAGGAAGGAAAGAGAGAGAGGAGAGAGAGAGAGAGAAAGAGAGAGGAGAGAAAGAAAGAGAGAGAGAAGAGGACAAAAGCCAAGAAAGACGCGGCAAGGGAACGATAATGGAAGGGATAGGGAGAAGGGAGGGGAAAGAGGAAAGTAAGGAAGAGGACGAAGGAGGAGGAAGAGGAGATAGGAGGAGGGGTTCAGAGAGAGAGAGAGAGAGAGAGAGAGAGAGAGAGAGAGAGAAGGGGGGATGGAAAGAGAACGCTAATAGGTCGCAAGCGCGATAGGAACGAAAAGAAGGAACGACGACGCAGGTTAAAACGCCGGCCGGCCGGCCGGCTTCTAACAGCTGGTCATCGAGGAGAGAGGACGGTAAACTGTTGGCTTTGCTAGAGAGAAGGCAATCTGCGCTCTCTCTCTCTCTCTCTCTCTCTCTCTCTCTCTCTCTCTTGTCGAACTCGCGAAGAGGACCGAACGAAGCCGATGATAAGCGTCTCGCCCGAAGATACCTTTTGTCGTCCGCGAAACGGAAGAACGTGTAAGAATGGAAAGGGGAAGAGAGAGAGAGAGAGAGAGAGAGAGAGAGAGAGAAAGAGAGAGAAACTACTACAGGGACTACTCGCGATAGAAAGAGACGCGTCACGCATAATATGTATACCCAAAGGTAGAAAGAGAGAATCGGTAGTACGGTAGTGGGAGAAGAGATGGAGAAAGAAGAAGGGGCAAAGACGCATTGGCAAAGAGTCTTCGTTCGGTGAGGAAGAGCCAGCCGCCAGCCAGCCAGCCAGCCGATGGAAAGGGCCGGGACGTGTAACTATAGAGAGAGAGAGAGAGAGAGAGAAAGGGGGGAGAAGGAACGCACACGTTGGCGGGCTTTCCTTTTCTTTCCTCTTTATCTCCATTCTCTCAATCTCCTAAGAATGCGCGATGATCGACTTATTGTGGACGATCGATTGAGATATCCAGGGTGGCACACGGATAGACAGAGATAGATAGATAGATAGATAGATAGATAAAGAGAGAGATCGGAACGACGACGACGCGATGACTCGCGAATGAAATATATAATAATAATAATAATAATAATAATAATAATAATATTTTACTAACCCGCAGAGCTCAGCCTCGTGTTCCTCGGTGTTCGCCTCGACGATTTCCTCGAGCAAAATCCGATCGTCGGCAGTGAACACTGACATATCTTGCAGCGCACCGAGAATCCCGGTCCGCGACTCCACCAGCTCCCAGCAGCAGCCGCCGTTGTCGCGGTAGACGCGAGAAAACGTCGCTTCCGCCTCCTCCTCCTCCTCCACCACCTCCTCCGCCGCCGCCGCTGCCGCCTCCTCCTCTTCCTCCTCCTTTTCTTCTTCTTCTTCTTCCACCTCTCGCACGACGACACACTCCACTACGGCCCGGAAAGAGAGAACGCGCGCGCGCGCGCACGCTCTCCTTGACACGACGGCGAATTGTTACGCGCTTATGTCTCTACGCGTGACACGCGACAGATGAGAAACTACTCTCTATCCGTCTTCTCTCTCTCTCTCTCTCTCTCTCTCTCTCTCTCTCTCTCTCTATATATATATATATATATATATATGTATGTATCTCTATCCGTCCTCCTTTATCCCCTTTCTCTCTCTCTCTCTTTCTCACCTTATTTTACACAAGACGATCTCTCTTTCTTTCTCTCTCTCTCTCTCTCTCTCTCTCTCTCTCTCTCTCTCTCTCGTTCGTCAAGAACGAACCCGACCGAAACAAGACTAGGGTAGGTACGTTGCGTCGAGACGACGACGAGGATAAAACGAGCGGGCTCGTCACGCCGACTGTAGTGGCAATGCACCGAGATATTCCACCATTGAACCAGTCACTTACCGCCGCGCGCGAGATCCTCTCTCTCTCTCTCCCTCTCGCACACAACGGCCGAACGCGTTTTGTAATGGCGATCTTTGGCGGGAAACAGCTGAGGGCCCCCACGACGCGTCGCGAATCACTCCGCCACCGTCGTCACACCGCCGCGCCGTCGCCGTCGCCGCCGACGCCGGTTTCAGGGCCGTCCGTAGACGCCGGGCCCGTCGAGCGCCCTCTATCTCTCGGATATGTCTCTTCTCGCCGGCGCTTTCTCGCGACTATCGTCGTACTTTCTCTCCCTCCTTCGCCAACTGTTTCACTCTTTTTTTTTGTTTCTTTTTTGTTTTCCTTTTTTTTTTTGTCTTTTCAGCGCTCTCGTTCTATCCCACACCACCGCACTCACTGTGTCTTGACTTTCCTTTTCTCTCTTTTATTTTGTCTTTCTTTCTTTCTCTCTCTCTCTCTCTCTCTCTCTCTCTCTCTTCCTTTCCTCCTCGCCACACCTTTCGTTTCTTCTATTAGCCTTCGGTCACGTCCTTTTATATCGGATTTTTTATTCACGACGAACGACACGAGATCATTCGATTCGCGACCCCACGTTGAAGGCGCGAGATACTTGTGAAAATTGTTTTTTTTTTTTTTCTTTTCTTCCTCTACTTCTTTCAACACCCACGAATATATCGAAAAAGTAACACACCGGTATTGGTAGCACGCTATCGTATAGTTATCGGCGAACAATGTCCTGCTGCTTACCGTGTACGCACCGTCGAACGTACGTAACGCTTTGCTCTCTCATTCCGACATGTCGCACCGCGCGTAGTACCGTTTTACCAAAGCACACCGCCAGAAACATTCTGCGACCACCACATCCAAGAGAAACTACTCTTTTACACTTGGCCTCGCGATATGTCAAGGACACGAAATCGTGCAACGAAAACGGCACACCTTCCCGTACGAAAGCCGCACCAACTCAAAGCGACGAGGCGACGCATTGACGAGCGTGCGTGAGACTCGGGACGATTACGTCACCCTTCGAAAATCTAGTCTCTCTCTCTCTCTCTCACTCTGATACACACGCATATACACACGTACAGACTCCCTTCTCTCTCAAGAAGTTCGATGGCCCGCGCTCGGGGCGATTCGCGCGCTTCGCGCTACCCTGATATCGAGGACCCTTACTTCGGACCAATCCGAAGCTGGCTCTTCCCTCCTCTTCTTATTTTCTTTCCTTCTCTTTCTCTCTCCTCCCCCCTCTCTCTCTCTTTCCCTATCCCTATCTCTCTCTCTCTCTCTCTGACACGCGCGACTAAAGCTTGGCGCCGCGCATCCCGTGTTCAAGTTTTCTTTCCTTTCCTATCACCGTCCTTACTCGGATACTTCGATCGTCCGACAGGAACTATTTTCACGTCGCGCAGCTTTACGCTAAAGGAATGATACGGCCGCGCGGGAAACATCTGCCAGCTGGCGGAGGCTCCGCCCATAGAATACGCCAGTACCCCCACCTCGCGGCAATCCTTGTGCCGCGCCGTCGCGTATACGCCCGCGCGCATCATCCTATAGAGATCTATAGTCGCTGTGTGTGTGTGTGTATGCGCGCGCGCGCGTGTGTGTGAGAGAGAGCCTAGAATAGTGCTGCTCGTTAGGTGCTATTCCTCTCCCTTCTCCGTTCCCTACCGGCGCGCTTCCTTCATTATCTTCTCCCGTCACGATTACACGGGAGAAAAGAGAGCAGCGCCACGTAACGTGAGAATCATCAACGATGAAGAGTATCGCGAGAGTACACGCGTACTCAAGCGCCCGGCATACCGATGATGTTATGCGGGGCATGCGTATTGCCAAGCTCTAACCACGCGTTCTTCACGATGTCCTATAATAAAAAATATGTATCAAATTCCCGCGCACTTTTCATTCGATCTATAAACTTCGAGATCCGACGTACTTTTCCTTCGGTCATAAAGATCGAGCGATAAAAACGTCTTGCGCTGTCTTCCTAGAATCTGCATATTACAAATTTCAAATCTGCTCTTAGATAATTCGTTTATTCGTTTGAAACTTTGCGAGCTTTATACGCATTTAATGTTAAACCATTTTATTTCGAATACGACGAAGATAGAAGGAAATGTACATATGTTGCTCGAATGCACTCTACGTTACCACCGTTTCTTTATATTCGTTTTTTATTATCTTTTATTATGTGAAATAAAATGAAATCTTTTTTTGTTTTGTTTTTCCTTTTTCTTCTTTTTTTGTTTGTTTGTTATTATAAATACGATCCATTTGAAAGTTTATAATTCCTTACTATGAATTATATGGAATGGTACTTAACGCGAATGGAACAACGCTTACACTATTTTATGTAAACAATGTACTTCCATCATTATTTGCATGTTTCTTTACAATATGTGTAAAACATTAATCCTTATTCAATTCTTAATTAATCTTATAAAAAAGAAATATATGTATTAATAAGCTTATAGAAAAAAAAAAAACAAAATAGAAAACGGAAAAAAAATAGTGTAAATGAAGATTCGCTTCAAATCTATCATACTGATAAATACTTTTATCGATAATCATTCGAATTTGTGAACTGTATTCATAATTTTTCCCCATAGCATAAACTATAAGTAAAAAGAAATATATTACACTTAATAAATGATAAGTAGCCGATACAATTTCCTATGGGTTACAATATCGAATACAGTTTCTGTGCTTCTAGCTCCTTTTAAATAATCTATTTTTGTTTTCACGCATTCTATTTAACACAAGTAAGTTTAACATATGCAAAGCAAACCGCAAATTTAGAATGAGGCATTAAAATATGAATAGATAATTTACAATGGACATTTCAATTTTTGTCTATTAATTTTAAAATAAACCCAGGCAATATATGCAGGTGACACATATGGAAATAGATTATGATCTTAGTTAAGAGCAACAACAAAATTTCTACTTTTTATCGCAGCAAATATCACAGGCTGCATTTAACATTTATGTATAATTTACTTTTATGATCAATGACTTATATTTCCCTGCACCATATATTCTTTTACTCATGTTTCTTATGTATCCTGTTAGTAACGTCTATTTAATGATTGCAGTAATACTATGCAGGTGATATAGTATACATTAAATGATACTCAAATATTTGGGTTGTCATAGATTTTATGTGTGAGTCGTACTATTCTTGAATAAAAATTTTTAAGAACTTTGGCAACTGTCAAAAAGCATGTCTTTTAAAATCTTTTCTTCATATTTTTAAAACCCTATATCTGAGTCTCTCGCGACTGATTTTCTTTATCCTAACTTTGGCTTCGAACCAGTTAAATTGTTGTAATCCAAATTTTATATGGCTATGATGGCGTTTTGTACTTGTAGTCGCATTGTTAAACAATGAAAATAGAATAAATAGTTTAGATGTTTTGCTTCCTCTATTTCATTTTGTGCGAACTTGTTATTTAATTAATCAAAAAACATTCATTGCCTTATTATGAAAAAAGGATCCGATTGTAACGATCCTACATAAGTCTTGCTAACATTTCCTAATTTATTCTAAAATACATTTCATAAATTTTAAGACTCTGGAAAATATAAAAGAAAATTAATATATCTTTTATACTTCAGTATGAACATGGCGATAAATTTTTTACTATTCCAAACATCATACTGTATTTCATAATACATTCAAACAACTTCGTTGCTAACCCAAATGTTAAAATTTAATATCCTTTGCTAGATGGAGTTCACATGTTTAAAGAACATTTTTGAACTGTAACTTAGCGATTACTCGTTCGTGAGAAGGTTGTACATCAATGGATTATTTACGTGTATGTATTTACCAACAAAATTTTTTTAAATGCCGGGTATAAGGTACAAGTTCGAGTTAATTGCTACAATGATTCCAAGAACAGTGAATAAATAATAAGAGTAACCTGTGTCACTCTGTGGTACTAAAATAGTATTTTATGAGTCAAAGCTGAATTATTCTTATATTTTATCTATTTTCTTTGATTTACTGTATTGACGAGTAAGTTGCGCGTGAATATTGCATATCTTAATGTACGTTTATACAAATGCATCGGCCAATGGTAATAATTGTCTTGTGCAATTAACATCATCTAATTTTTTTTTTTTTTATTTGCCACAAATGTATTAATATTGTATTGTTCTAAAAATAATATTTACAAGCAGAAAAGTCGATAACTTACTATTCCATTAGCTATATACAGATACATTAATGGAAATTGTAATCTGGCACAAATCAATGAGGGTCATTAAACTATACTGAATAATTCAGATATCAATGATACTTTGATAGTCATAATTATTTATGAACTTGTATCATCGACAAACAAATACTATTTTGTACTTTATCATATTACATTACATTTATCTTATTTGACTTACTTTATCTACTTGTAATCCGTAATTCAGAATTTTTATATTTCTTACATTTCATTTCTAATTCTATTTCAATGAAATTTATTTCTTTGTGACTTTACCGATAGATGGCTGGTGCATTTGTATTCGATCGATTTAACTGACTCATGGATTTACAAATTATGGCAATACAGGGAAAAGAACTCACTAGAATGAAAACCTGTTATGTAAAATAAAATCACATATTTATAAATACAAACAAATTCAAAATGCATATATAAAATCTTATCTACATGTTAAGGTTATATGAAGTATTTTGTATTATTCTGTACATAATTTTGATTTCAAATTGTTTGCTACACAAGATATTCTAATTATTTTACATGTTTATATCCAATAAAATTCTGTCCTGTTTTATAGGATACCATAAGAAAGAAAGATATTTCATTACTTTCAGAGACAAATTATTGCCATGATATTTTTTATTAAGAATATATATTACGATAAAAGAGGCTATTAAACTGAATGCAGCTCAAATATAAAATATGACGTCAAACGTATCCATATGCCTTACCTGTAAATCCATGTTTAATCTATTTCAGTTGGAACTTATTCATAATATCAGCTATATACTAGGTATGTTATAATAATTTTTTCAGTCCTAGTTTCAATCTTTCCTGAGCTGGATTTACTTTGATTTTTAATTGCTGAATAAGATCGAAAATTTTCAAAGAAGGTCCAACCTTGAAACCTGTTAGGTTTATTATTTGGTCCTTTGTAAGATTTAGCAAAGTCTTTCCATCGATTTTGCGTTTGCTAAAATTGTCACAGTATGTTGCACAATCATTGACACGGAGAAATTGAGCGACATCAAAAACATTCCATTCAGATGGCACCAAATCACCACAATCTGAACCCTTTGGAACAACATCTGCTAACCTTGGAATATATTTTGTATTTGCCGAAGTTACCTAAAACGACAAATTTTGAAATCATTCTTTTAATATCGCTTTCTATTATACCAGCGAATGTTATAAACGAAACGAACAATTACATTAATGTATGATGTCGCAGTTCTCTCTTTGGGTGGCGGAGGGCTTTGGACATCACTCTGCGTATCGCTTAATGCTTGACCTTGTCCGCTAGTTGGACTAGGTAAAGTTTGATCAGGACCAGCGGGTTCTTCTGCCGGTTCTGGCTCTCTACTTCCTTGTTCCGGTAAACTCTCGAGTTCACGTTCTCGTTCAATTTTTGTGCCTTGTGCTGGTTCTAATTCTCGTTCACGTTCACGTGCCATACTAATGCGTTCACTGTGACGAGGTAATATATTTTTTGCGCAAGATATCTTGCTTCCTCTTTTTAGTTTTCTCTTAGCTTTACGTTTAAGGCCTCTTGGTGATTTTACTAGAAGGAAATAATACTTGTGTATAAACGGAGAACAAATAACTACAAATATTTAGATACATTAAAATATATATATATATACATATAAATTAGTATTAAATATATATTGGTATGTAAATTAGTACCAGTAGGACTAGTGTTTTTAGTGAGTACACGGGGCCCCTCTAATTTATGATCTACAAGGTCACACCAACCAACTGGATAAATATCTGGACTTTGACAATCCAACCATTGATCGTATTCATCCTCCCAACCATCAAAATGTACCCTCAACAACCGACCGATCACTCTGGTAATGGTGGCAACACATACTAATCTAGGGTCCATCAAATCAGCAGCTTCGAGTCTCATACCTTCGATGAATCCATGCTGGGGTATGTCCTACGATACAATGTTGATGTTATTATTTCAAATATTTTAATTCAATTCAAACTCCGGTTTATTCATTATTATATTTTACCCTGTTAAATAACTGTACAGGTGCTGGTATTGCGTTTGTTTCCATCAAATATCCTTCCCATGTAAACGTGGTTGAATCGTAACCTTTTGGCGGTGTAAGTGGTAGGCCATGCTGAGTACAAAACCCAATTGGAAAGATACAGGGGGAACATGAATGATAGCAAAACCAATCAGCACCACTTGCATCTTCGTCATAACTATCAATACGAATCATAATATAATCTTCTTTTAGAACTTGCATAACTGTGGCCGCACAGATAGCAGAAAGATTAAGTGGATCGATAGCTTCCATTTTCATTCCTTCCTTAAAGGTAGATCCAAGGTGGAGATGATGATGCTTTGGCACATGAAAAAGACCATCTGTAGCATCATCTTCGCACAATTTTACTTTTGAAACACGTTCTATATAGTCAGGATATGCATCCAACGATTGTCCTATTCTTTTTGCCCAACCAACAGGATGTATAAGAGGAGAGTCTTCGTGACACCAGAAACCATTATCTTCGGGCGGTGAATCGTAATATCTTACATGCAATCGCTTACCAACAATCTTCTGTATCGTAGCTACTTTGACTTGAGAAATTCTGTTTTTATCAACAACTTCTAAATGAAGTCCGCATCTGAAGCGAGATTTCATACTATCATTAACTTTATTATAGAAATTAGTTGTTAATGTCCTTGCACCAGTTAATCGTCTCCTCAAAAAGTCCTTCCAGTCTTTGTACTTGTTAGCAATCGCTGTTAAAAAATATGTAAAGTATCATTATAATATGTTATCAGATTATGTTTCATTTCATTATAGTCTAATTTCAAACATTTTCTTATAATATAAATTACCACAGCTAAGCATAAATATATAATACAAATAATCATATGGTATTTACTGTTTGGTGGTATAAGTGGTTTTCCAATTGTAGCACACCAACCAACAGGATGAATGTCGTTAGAACAAAGCGATACCCAAAAATCTTTATCTGCATTATGGCCAAATCCTTCATACCTTAACAAAGCTCTATATCCAGATATACGTAATACAGTTGCAACCCAAAATGAGTCTGGAAAAGCTTCACATACTTCGTCACAGTCAGTATTTTCAACTTCAACTTTCATACCCACTGTTATGTTATCCCATATTTCGGATATAGGTGCCTGCGTATCAATAAAATTTTATGACATATCGCTTGTATATCATTATCTTATAATTTACATATTTAAACCTTAAAGATTTACATGTTTAAAACAAGATACTGGTGCAGCACAAAATCCAGGTTCTACCAAATGCGGTGTCCAGTCATAAGAGCCAGCCATTTCTGCTGTTCTTTTCCTTCTTACTGGTAAATCTTCTGGCATTACAGGTTCTGCTATAACTTTCTCTTCATCTGCTTTGATAGGTTCGCTCAGCTCTATTTCTTTTTTTATTATCTAAAAAGAAAAGTTGTTAATTGAATAAGTTTTATTCTTTCCTATCTCTATTAAACTTACTTCTTTCGCAGATTTTGCATTAGTAGGAGACTTAGCATTCATAGCTGTTGTTGGTTCTACTGGATACGATGGGCTATATGTTGAATCAGCGGTGGAAGCAGTATGTTCCGAAGAACGTGCACATGCTCTGCTGCAAAATCTTCGTTCTTTTGTATAGAATGCATGTTTTACTCCTATAGCACCACATTTTTCACATACGGCTGGATAAGGGAAAAAAAACACATTGTTGAATGTGTTGGAAACATAAATAGACATAAACTATACTGTCTTACGATTCTTACCTATGCCATCTTTACGAATAGGAATGAAGTTTAAATCGGTATGTGGTTGATAAGCAATCGGCGTTTTTAGAATAAGGCCAGGATGTTTTATAGGCTTTATTTTCCGATTTCGTAGCGAAGGTGAACTATCATGAGTAGTTTGAGTTGCCGCGTTACTTACTACCTGTTCTCTATCTTCATCAGCCATATAATCTTCTAATGTTAAATATTCGCTCATTTCTTGTCTTTCTGATTGTGAGTCATACTCCTAATAAATAGATTTAGAGTTACATAACAATTAAGTAATTGGCATAATATTTTAGGTATTATTATTAGATGAAATATGACTCACTTGTTGCATCTCTTGTGTATCCATAGTTTCCATAGCTTCATCAGGTTCTGAACATTCATTAGGATATTGTGGTGCTAAGTATCGTACCATTGCTGTAGGAGCAATTTGATGATTTCTAAGATCCTCATATGCATGCGAGCCATGAGAAAAGAATGGACTTTCACTTTGACGTGGGTCCAACATAAGCTCGTGTGTAGGTTCTCCATGTACCATCATGTCTCCCATCCATACCATCCCTAGTTCTGGCATTCCAGGGATGGAAGCATATACTAAATTCATACAAACATTCATTCTTATATTCAAATAATGATTTTAGCATTACTTCTAACTAAATCAGTGATATATTTTCTCTATGATATTAAACATTTTAAACAATATGTTCAATATCAAATTTAATGTAGAAACCAAATTTATAAGAGAGAGAGAGAGAGAGAAAGAGAGAGAAACCTAAGCATTATAATTTATTTTCTTTACTCAATAACAGATAGATTATATATTTTATATATAATATATCCTTATCATAGAATAGATCGAATATCAATATAACCATATATGTTTAATAATGTGAATTTGAATAACGTGATCGTGAATAACGAATTCAAATAAAATCAAAATACAAAACATGCTCTAATATGTCGATGTAAGTACGAGAAAT
Source organism: Dolichovespula media (assembly GCA_911387685.1). Classification (NCBI taxonomy): domain Eukaryota; kingdom Metazoa; phylum Arthropoda; class Insecta; order Hymenoptera; family Vespidae; genus Dolichovespula; species Dolichovespula media. Next base: position 6,662,110 of record OU426860.1, read on the forward strand.
ATTATTAAACCCTAAGTCACAGTTTATTGGTAATAAAATTAACGAATGTGTCTTTGACGCTTATCATTCTCTGTATGGATATAAATATTATAAAATCACTAATTATAATGATCGAAGGTACTTAATATATTTCGAAAACACATACGAACCGTTCGAAGCTTGCATGTCCATGACAAAGCGTTCTTCGTTAAATCTGTCAATGCTTTTAACCGGTATTACCGTTCTTTATGTTTCTTGCATAGTATCTGTTCCATCTCGATTGATGTATAATACACCATTCATGAAAAACACAGCTAGCCTATTTAGAGTCACTTAAAACCTATTCATTTTCCACGACATCGTGAACAATAGGGCAAAACATTAGGCGGTAGGCATTCACTTTAACACTACTGATCTCACCTCACTTTTCAGTGCTGACAATCTTTAGAAAAACAAAACTAGACGATACGTTTGAAATAAATTCACAATCTTTTTCAAATTTTTTCACTATTTTATACAACGGGTCCTAAAATATATATGTATGTATATATATATATATAAATATATATACATATCATATATATATATATATATATGTATGTATGTATATACCAAATTATCAAATACTAGGTATTTACAAATACTGGTTATGTTACAACTGAAAATTACTTATATCGTCATATTGTTACGTGAAATTATAGTTAATAAAAAATTTGATAACTACTATCTCATCAGCATGATCAATTATTAGAAGTATTATATATTTACAGATATATATTTATATATATATATATATATATAAACACACAGCGTACACATGCGACGTACATATAATATTAAATATTACCTAATATATATATATATATATATATGTCGTGTGATTAAATGAATTATTTATTTAATGATTTTTTTTCTTTTTTTTTTATAAATAGTAATGGAATGCTAAATTATTATTTACATAATGCTGTCTATATATGATTTATAACCGTAATGCAGATTTAATTGGATTCAATCGCTGAATAGTCTACAGAAAACTTTACATACTTTATTCGTGCTGTTGAATATAGTTGAATTATAACCTAAGAGTACATATTTTTTATTAACAGTCTATAATATCACTTCCATATTAACACCGTTTTTGAATTAAAGGTGAACACAAATATTTGTAATTTACACATTCACACACTTTTGCATTTAATTTCAAGGTAAGCGTTTATAGTCTTATGTAATGTAACATTTAATTTAAAATGTGTATAACAACGGATTTTAGTAATATATTTGTTTTAAAGTATTTTAAATGTGTATGTATGAAAAAATTACTCTCTTTATAAATACTTTCAAGTAAATTTAAAAGTACACATTAAGAATTCATGAAGAATGACTTGTACATTTCTATGAAATAGATTCTTCAATTTTTACGAGACGCCATTTAACAAATTTGTATATATAGCGATTAGTGATGGAGGAAAAACAAAAATGCGAAGAATTGAAATTATCTGTACCATGGGGACATATTGCTGCTAAAGCATGGGGTCTATCAACTGGTAGAAGAATTTTAGCAGTACATGGAATTTCAGATAATGCCAGTACATTCAACAGAATTATTAACTATCTTCCAGAAAATTGTTATATTGTATGTATAGATTTACCAGGACATGGTTTTTCATCACACTTTAGTTCAGGCATACCACTTAATTATTTTAGTTATGTGCTTTCTATATATCATATATTAAATGCATTACAATGGGATATTTGCATTTATATAGGCCATAGTTTTGGTGGTCACATTGGAACAATGTTTTCTATTCTCTATCCCAAAAGAATTGAAAAATTAATATTATTAGATTCTTTAATATCAACTCCAACATTAAATAAAGATCTTGTCTCACGCTTACGAGAAGTATGTGATATTACTATTAAAGCTAACGCAAATAAAACTCCTCGGTTATATACCAAAGAGGAAGTATTATACGCTTTAAGATGTAAAAGACTTTCGGCATTAAATTCAGAAGCTGCAGAAGCATTGTATGAGAGAGCTGTAACAAAAGTTAATGATCTATATAAATATAATCGTGATGTTAGATTAAATGCATTTGTAGTACCTTTCTTTAATGTAGATCAATTACTAACGTGTCTTAAAGAAATTTCAATTCCATGTATAATTATTTTATCAAATAGTCAACTAGAAATGTATACAAATGTTATATCACCTATGTTAGAACAAATGGCAAGCAATTGGAATAATATTGTATTTGTTTATTATGTTGTTGGGAATCATGATGTCCATAATAATCATCCAGAAAGAGTAGCACCATATATATGTGAATTCTTGGACAGTAATATTAAAAGCAAACTTTAACAGATGATATGTTAAGAACTAATTTTAAACAAACAAAATTGTACTTATGGAAAGCTAATGATATATTTTATAATCAATGGTGATAGGATATTGAATAAATGTAAATTTATATACATTATTTTAAAAATATTATATTGAAAAATGAGCCCAAGCTCTCACTCACCTTCCCCAAGAGAGGGTGCCTTATGAACATTATATCATTTTAATTGTTTCATAAACTTTGGTTGCAATGTTTTTAATATTTTGTTATATATAATGTTTTGGTTTATTTATTAAATTGTTATATGTAAATATTTTTTAATGTAAATTATTTTATTTTGATCCACAAATATATAATATAATTGCAGAAAAACATTTATTTATAAAACATATATTAATTATATTATTAATTTCATAATATTATATTTTTATTATTTTGTTAATAACTGCTATAAAATAATGTCATATTTATAAAACTAAAAATGCACATATATATAATTCAGTACTTCTTGTTTCAATCAGTAATCAACTTGATACTTACTAGACCTTTGACTTGTTGTATTTTAATCTTTACTTCATTATCTGTTCGTACAATGTTTTGCAATTCATCCTCTAACACTAAGGCCATGTGATTCATAAAAGAATCATTTCTTTTTGTATAATGTACATGATCTGATGTAAGTTCAATTTTATACCAACAAATAAGAGCATTTGGATGTAATTGCTTATTATTATTGCCTATTTTTCTAAAATTTACAGTAGATTGTGTCTTTTCATTTTCTCTTATTTCTATTAATGTATGTACTTCAGATAAAGGTATATAAGAATACAAACTTAAATTTAAGTCAAATATTTGATCTATCTGGAACATTAGAATTTTTTTGAATGTAGATTTAAATTTATCATAGAGTATAGTATATTATTGAATAATCTTACAAGTAGATTACCTTATATTCATTAATATATTCTGCAATCTTATAACTTGAATATCCATCTTTAATATTTGTCATAACATTAATGTGTTCATTGTTATGCTACAAAGAAAAAAATTCTAATAATTATAAATTAATTTTTATTTTTCTTAATATATACCTTATGAAAAGGTATTCTTAATAATTATTCTTAATAATATATACCTTATGAAAATTTGATTTATTCGATGTATTTTTTTCCCACTGAATATTTTCATCTTTTACAGATACTATTTTAGGTAAATCTTCTGAGAATATAAGTTGGCCCATCAAAAATACTTTTTCTGGTAGTATAATGCCTTCTGGCTTTAACAAATAGCTAAAATATGTATTTCTAATTATTTTATTAAGAATATACAAGATGAGCCACAGTTGATTGTTGCATATAAATCATTAGGTATTATCAATATTCATGTTAATGATATCAGTCATTATAGATTATTGAAAAAATGTTGAGATTATAAAAAATAAAAGACGACATATTACCTGAAAAGTTCATGACAACTATCTTGGCCCCAATCTTTTAGTTCTCCCTTCATATCAAAATTATGAAAAAGTATTATATCTACAGGGTGTTGAATTTGACGATAATCAGATACAGCATGGGCTGTTCCTTGAATTTCATTTTCTTTAATAATGCGTTCAACAAGATGACAAAGTATTAAATTACTACTTTCATAATATAAAATTTCACTATGTTTATTTTTTTTTAATTGCATTAAACCATAGATAGGAAATGGCGAGGTATCCAAAATACAATTTAATTTCCTAGTTTCATGAGATTTGCTAATTTGAATAAGAGATTTAATATATTCGAGATCATTAAGGAACATTATTATTTCTCTTGGTAAACGATATATACATTTAGAATCAATATCAGATTTGAATGTGGTTAATGTGTAAGAACACTTTAGTTTTCCATTATGTACTTCAGTCTTAATCATTAAGTTATCACCCTCTTTACAGACTGCCGGAATTGTTGGAAATACAGCCAGTTGCCAACAAGAATTTGCTTCTGATGTATCTATTACAATTTCTTCATCAAGATGTAGTTTGAACCAAGTTACCAATCCATCTATAATACCATCATATCTGCATTTGACACATCGTATAGCTTTTATCCCATCCTTTGCAAATTCTTGTAATTCATATATATCATTAAAATTAACATGTAATAATACTTGTGGTTCTGTTATATGATTGATTTTAACATTTTCAAGATTTTCTGTATCATAATATTCGTCGTCTGGTATTATAAGCACATTATCAAAACTAAGGGAGCATTCTTCTTTTATTTTGTTAAATAAAACTGACGACCTGTATCGGATATATTCACATTCAACAGCAGCCATGTAAAGAGTGGCTCTCATAGGTATAACCATCCCATCCTTACTTAAAATATTTTTGTGTGCACTAATCATAGATGGTATTATTAATTCTCCAAATAAACCAGCATCAAATGTTTCAGTTACTATCAATTTTAACCTGAAAAAAAAATTAATAACTAATTTTTTACAATCAGAAATTCAAGTTCTATTTTTTTTTTTCTAGTAATTCAATCAACCTTTCTGGAATATCGTCTGGTATTCTAAGATTTGAAGAAAGCTTAGGTATCAATTTTATATCTTTTGCATTATTGCGCTCAAACACATTCTTTGCTATGTTAACCATCACTGTTGAATATTCACATGCATAAATTTTTTTGGCTCCTGCATCTTTCGCATATAAGCTTAGAAGACCTGTGCCAGTTCCTACATCTAAAACGGTGTCATAGCCTTCAGAAATTCTTTTATGTATTGCTTGTGCAAATGCATTATTTCTTTGCTTATCGTTCAACATTGGAAAGTGCCATCTAGCTACAGCCATACTATGTGCATTTTGCAAATTTCGTTCTGCAGGTAGAAAAGTAGGATCAACTCTCAAGGCTTTTTTCAAATAAGGTATTGCTCTCATAGGATCGTTATTCCTTAAACAGCATAATAATAAATTTTTCTATCCAAACAAGAATGTCTTATACAATTTATATCTATATATTAAAAAATCAAAAGGTTATGTTTTAAAATAAATGTATAAAACTAGATATATAAAATAAGCTAATAAGATCTCAATTTTTGAAGTTGTTAGATATTAATCTATAGATCTAAAAGCATGATCTCACCATAATTATTACCTTAGAAGATGCGCTGCAAAATTATTTAGCATACGTGGATTATTTGGGTAAATATCTAAAGAATGTTTATAACATAACAGAAGATCTGAAAACCTATTATTGACCTCCAATTGCATACACCATTCACCTAAATATACATTTGTTTCATTTTAAAGAGTACAGATGATATATATACAAGACAAATGATATATATATAAAAGATAGATAACAATATATAAATAGACAAGACAAACTATTTATAAAAACGTACATAACACATCTGTAAATGCTTCCTCTATTTCTGCTCTTTTTGGAGAACATAATTCTGCTACAACGGTATAATAAGCATAAGCCTTGCCGACATGCCCAAGACTGTCATGATCCTTTGCCTTTTTCAAAGATTTTTCTATTATATCCTTCACTTCCACTTCCATCCTTAAAATATAATGAAATGAATCTTTTTATTATGTAAATATAAGCCTATTTATATTTGAATAACTTAAAAATATTATTGTAAATCCAAGAGACCAAGTCAATTTCAACAAAAATATGTACAAAAAATTATATATGAAATGATATATTCATAACAAAAAATTCACGTATGTAAATTAGAAAAAAAGATCATATATAACCTTGTTGTATATATTTGTACCAAACAAAAACATTAATTTTGAATTTGGTTGATGAGTTTTATGATTACACATACACAAACAGAGATAGTGCTGTCAGCTTAGTAACAATAAAAAATAGAGCGGATACGGAGAAATAAGAGTTAAAACAAACGTGTTGTAATAAACTATGCTTGTTAGTCATACGGTATGAAAACAAAGTATCTGCGCCTGACGAACATATATATATATATATGCATATATACTGTGACAGTTCTAATAAACAAATATATATAAATGACATTGAATAATTAAAATAATAAAAAATTCCGTAAAACATATAACAATAAGAAATATATTATATTATCCCATTAAAAATAAATATAGATAATTTCGACTTTATGAATTTCCGTCATGTTATTCGTATGTTAATAGGTTAGAAAAGCTTCTCAATTTTTATACGTATCTATAATCCATGTGTATTGGAATTTCTCTTCAATATATATATTCAGCCATATATAAGGATCGTTGTCAATGATTTTTAATACGAATTTTAACGTATACGTATTCGCGCGTATCGTCATCACCCAATCATCGTTGATGAACGTTATGTAGTCTTGCTGCCGAAAAATGTTTCATTGTGTTGTTCTTTTTCCTAATCTCGCATGCGAGAGTTAACACTCTTCGATAGGAGTACAAGTGATATTTTTTGAACTATTTATCAAGTGGAAGTCTTAAGGTTAAGAATGTTGCGAATACTTAGTTTAAAATCTTTCCAAAACCCACAAATTTTAACTAAAAATCGATTATGCGAGGTGATACAATTCAGAAAACTTAATTTATTAGAATATCAAAGCAAAGAGCTTTTAAGGGACTGTGGTATATCTGTGCAAAATTTCGCCATCATTGATGATTTAAATAAAGCCAACTCTGCTCTAAAGAATTTATGTTAGTATAATTTTTTTTTCCTTTTTCGTCACATTTTATACATCTATAATAAAATTTCTAAATTTTTTTCGTTTGTGTACTATTAATAATTTCTTGATTGTGACAATTTTGGGGCCAATGAACTTTTTGTATCTTTTGTTTATCTTTCAGATGCAAATGAATATGTCATCAAAGCTCAAATATTGGCAGGAGGACGAGGTAAAGGATGGTTCAACAATGGTTTTAAAGGTGGTGTACATCTTACAAAGGAGTAAGTTAAAATAGACGTGTAAAGGTATTCTATATGAAGTGGCCTATAGAAAGTGTTACAAACTATTTTTGATATATCTACTATAGCGGTTAATTTGAATTATTTTGTGATATTGAATGACACAGAATCTTTTAATAGTAATAAAAAAGTTAAATTCTTAAAATTTAATAATTAGCAAATAGAAGGATCTAATGTCATTTCTTTTTAATGCAATTTAATGTATATTAAAAAAATAAAAAGAAAGACAATAAATTTACTGTTTACAAAGGATTAAAATAAGAGTTGAAAAGTTTTACATTTCTGCTTGAACATTTGTTGCAACTTGATGTGAATTGAATTGTGGATTTGTTTTCTTTTTTTTTTGTATTCAATGAAATCTATAATAAATTTAATATCACTTTTTAAAAACTTGCACTTTTGATAATATGCATATTAACTTTATATTTAATGATTATGTACATAATAATAACAATTTTATATTTTTTTATATATTACGTATTTGATATATTATTGTAGAGATAGTAGTTGCTTTTGTTTAATTTTTTATGTTATTTAGAAATATTTTTTTTTCAATAGTCCCAAAGAAGTAGTAGATGTTGCAAAGAACATGTTAGGTCATCGGCTGATTACTAAGCAAACGTCAAAGGATGGCATTTTGGTACAAAAAGTTATGATAGCTGAATCTGTTGATATTGTTTCTGAAAAATATATTTGCATTCTGATGGATCGACAACATAATGGGCCAGTATTAATTGCCTCTCCAGTGGGTGGTATGGACATTGAAACTGTTGCTAAAGAACAACCTGAATTAATAAAAACTGTGCCATTAGATATATATCATGGGGTTAATGATGCTATTGCCAAAGATATCAGTAATTTCTTAGGATTTAGTGACCCAGAGGTACATAAGAAAGCAATTTACGAGATGAAAAATTTATGGAAATTATTTGTTGATATTGATGCTTTACAAATTGAAATCAACCCATTAGTATTAACCAAAGATAAACAAGTTGTTGCAGTAGATGCCAAAATTTCATTTGATGATAATGCACAATTTAGACAGCAGGAGCTTTTTGCTTTAGAAGATACTAATGAAAAAGATCCAAGAGAAGTAGATGCATTGCATTTTAATTTAAATTACATCGGAATGGATGGAAATATTGGATGTTTAGGTTGATATTTTACAGTAATACATGCATGTTTTTATAGTTTGTTGATCATGTATAACAGCATAATTTTTATTATTTTTATTTTCAGTTAATGGAGCTGGTTTAGCTATGGCAACAATGGATATTATTCAATTAAATGGAGGGAACCCTGCTAATTTTTTAGATGTAGGTGGAAATGTAAAAGAGGACCAAGTTTATCAAGCATTTCGTATTTTAAATGAAGGTATGCTTATAGATTGTTACTGTTTCATACATATATATATATATAATGTATTTTTGATATAATTAATTTTTTAGATCCAAAAGTAAAAGCTATTCTGGTTAATGTATTTGGTGGAATTGTAAATTGTACTACCATAGCAAATGGGATTATAGCGGCTGCAAGAAATTTAGGTCTTAAAATACCTCTTGTGGTTAGATTAGAAGGTAATTATGTTTCAATAACAGAAACAAAAACATTTATTGCAAAAAATGACCAAATCAAAGAACAATATTTTTCACAATTCAATGACAAATATATTTTTTATTGAAAATTATGACGTTAGTTATAGGAAATAAAAGAAATCTGTCTTGACTTGGTCATTATTGCATTAAGTCTATGACATAATTAGTAATTTTAGTTGCAAGAATTGTTATTCTTTTACTTGCACACACAAGCAGTTAAATATGGTATATTTTGTTTCTTTTACTTTACATTATTTTGCAGGTACTAATGTAAATGAAGCAAAAAAGACTCTTATGGACTCCGGCTTGCCAATAATTACAGCTAATGACTTAGATGAAGCAGCAAGAAAAGCTGTTATGTCTATAAAAACATAAATACATTGCTATTTTCTTACAACTATGTAATCTCCTAAAGACTGGAAATCTACGGTTGTGATCTGTAATGTTGTAAATTTTAATAAAAACAAAATTCATATAATATAATTTGCATAATTTTTTCATAAATTCCCATTGTCTTATTGCAAATTATTAATTAATACCTTTCTGATTTTTACAGATTTTTAAAAATGATTTATGTATATATATCGTTTTTAATATAACTATAAATATATTTAGTTTTTTAAAGCATTTGTGTTCAAAGGAAAACAAGATTATGGTGTGTAGCATTGAATTATAAACTTTATTTCGTTTTAGTAATAATGGATTATCATTTTATCCATTTATGTTCTATTATTTTTATGATATAGAATATATTAGAAAATGCATTTTCCATGTATTCTTAAAATGCAATTTTCCACTTGTTTATTAAAATTATTATACCCCTCTATTATAATTTTTATTTATGGGACTAAAAGTAAATTTTGTAATTTTTTTGTTACTTTCACTTTTAACACATTTATAAAAGAACACATTTTACTCAACATCTATCTATTGTTATATACTTTACTTAACGTTTTAGAAATATTTTTCAAATAAAATACCGGATTAAAGAGAGCTTCATTGTTATTATTGAATGTCCGATTTTTCAATTATTGATTAAATATAACATACTTAGTCAGCATCAGTTGATAATTTGTAAATATATAGCCTATTAAAATAGACAAATTATTCGTTTGTATAATATTGATTAAACATAAAAGTTGCACAAATACACTACTTAATACTTTGTAAATAATTTGTATATTCGTATTCTTAATATTTCCAGATGAAAAAATTATACGATGGTAGATGTAATTACAAATCACATCATATGAATAATATTAAAATCTTGCAAAAAAAATCTTCAAAATTATTCTCTGCATAAAGTTTAATCTATGATCTAAAATCTGAACAATGTAGCAACATTATAATAATCAATACTGCATGAAAAATTGCTTGAAGATTGCACAGTGTATAAATATTATGTATAGTTATTTATTTATCATGTATAAGTACCATAATACGAAGTATTAAATGTTACATACAAACTAAAATGGGCAGAATAAGAGATACGACTTCGAGCATTTGTCTAAGAGTAAGTGGCATGAGAGATAAAATTTTGGTGACGTTATATGTAAAATATAAAATATTGTGTGAAGGTAGGAAACAAATGATTCAAATATCATAATGTAGTGCTGCATATGCTAACATGTTGGTAAAAGTTATCAAAATTTGATAACAAGTTTTGTTGGTACAAATAATCTTGTATAATTATTAACTTAACCTAAACGAAATGTCACAATGAAAAACAAAGAAATAGTTTAATTATTTGATGCATAACATTTTTAGTAAGATAACTTTCAATTTTTATATTCGCAGGAAATTACATTCCACTTGACTTTCGTCCATTGTTGTATAAGGGGACTAGAAATTATACGTATGTTCCTTGCTTCGTCCAAAATAAGAAATAGTCTATTCTGTGTGTATATATTTATACAGGATCTTGAATGTTAAATTGGAACTTAAGATAGGAATTCACTAGATTCACGCAAGACTATATAACGCCACGCCATATATGTATATCTAAATAGATCTTTTTACGTTCTACATAATTGAATAGAAATCAATTTGTCCCATATTATTATGTTGTTGTAGTATTTCACGTAAATTTGCAATTTCCGTATAATACTTCTTTTCTTTTTGTGCATCTTGGGAACAGTGATTATCTAATTTACAAACGTATTGAGACGTGATATACATGCAGAGTTTTAACTTTTGCTTACAAGTGGAAGCGTGTCAGAAGCATAGTGACGTTTGCTCTTTCATATACGTCACAGTCGTTTGTGTAGTGTGCGTGTGGGATAGTCGGCGTGGTCCAAGTGAATTCCTAGCTTCGACCTCACGTACTTACCTAATATAAAACAAGAACACAACAAAGTTTTAGCATTTACTATACATTTCAAAATATTAGGTAATATGCCAATAATTTCAGATAGTTTCCTACCCTTTGATTTTTCTACATACATTCTCAATCTATTTTTTTCAAATACTTAGCTATTAACAATGTCAAATTGATAATGTTGATATTTCTTACTTTGTTCGTTAGGAGTATGCTTTACTATTTTTAAAGCAAATCTCATATTCATAATGCAGTTGGTTTTTACACATGGTACGGTAATTTTGTGTTCTGTATAGTATCAGTAAGGAAAAGGAGGAAAGAAGAAAGGAAAGATGTGAGAATAGAAATCAGCTTATCCACTCTTAAAGAGAAGAATGGCTACCTGACCCAGGTAGAAATATATAAAATGTCTTGTTTCGTGCGTTACGTAACTTCCAAAATTACGTCCTACAATGCAGTGCCACGTTGGATTATATTTTTTATCAAATTCTTTCTTGATAAATGCTGCTATATCCTGCAATCAAAAAAATGGACAATGATTGATACTTGATGAATTCCCATGTATGTTATACATCTGCAAAATGTATTTTTCTGTTCAAACATATGAAATAAATGCAATGTAAGTTTATATTGTTAACTGTTTGGTCTTGTATCTAAGATCTGTATTAAAATGTAGAACTTCCTACAGATAAAGAAATCAGTTGAGTTATAAATTTACTGTGTTCATTTTTAATATGCATGTTGATAAGTAAAAGTCAAGTTTCAACAAAACATATTTATGTCAGTAAAAACATAAACTAATTCATTTAATGATTAAAAGAAAACGATGTTTGTTATATATTGTATATATATTACAATGTAATATTAGTGATCTTAATCTACTTTTCTCATACATATTTTTATTAAATGTGTGATCTATGTGTTATACGAATATTACTAAAACTTCAGATTCTAAGTTTTAATAATATTTGTAATATATCTTAAATTAATTAAATGATAACATTAATGATAATTGAATAATATATAAATGAATAGAAAATAATACCTATTACATAAATAAAGTATGCACTTCTAATATCATAAGTGCTTTTCTTTATGCCGTGACATATGCTTCATTCTTATATGCAGATTTCCTGAATGAAAGATGTATAAGATAAAAAATTATATTATAAGAAAAAAAATGTCATTTTTAATCTTATTACATTTCTTATTTAATCGAATATGTATTATTATCTAAGCCATATTAAAAAAAAAAAGAAAAAAAAAATATATATACATATATACAGAGAGAGAGAGAGAGAGAGAGAGCATATCTATTTCATACATTTTTCATTGATATTTTGAGTTATATTAAATTCAATATTAGTTAGTAATATGCCTCTTAATACTTATTCATAAATTCCATGTGATGTATAATCAAGCATATACACATGGCACGCATATGCATGTTTCTTGTTATTGGCTATGTGTTTCAGTACCATAGTTAGAAGTCGTGTGAATTTTGATAGAAAAAAATCCATAGGAATCTTATTTTGCATTCCAATCTCCTGTTGTTATGTTTCCACATATATAATTGTTTTATAATATTCCTGGAAACCCTAGAATTTGTAGAAAAACTTTAATTCAATAAGGAAGAAATCTATAGAACCAATATCAGCTGAAAATGAACAGCCGCAATGTAAGCTTAAAATGGGGATGACAAGTACTGAATTTTTTCATTCTTATTATTATTATTATTATTATTATTTTTTTATAACATTATTTGTCAGTTTAGACTTAAGATCTTCAGATTATTTAAAAACTTTGCTCATGCACATTAGGCTAATACTGTTTAATGAAATGTCACTCCTACTGTAACGACATGCAAAATAAGATTCCCTGCAAATTCATTTCACAATATTACATTTTTATATTAAATATAAGATATAAATAGAAATCATATATTTTCTTAAAGCAGTTACCTTTTCTATATTATACTTTTCCAGAGCTTGAGTTGCACAATCGACAGCATCCTGCTGCATCTCTTCAGACATATCCGCATTCTTGATAACAGCTTTTCTGTCTGACATTTTGTTTGTTCTATAAAATACAAGCTTATTGAATCTATTGTCAAACACACACACACACACACATATATATATATATATATATATATATATATATATATATATACACATATATATACGCTATTTTTTTTTATAATAAACATAATAAATTTTTGACAAAAACTAATTTGACAGATATTTGTGCTTTTAAATTATAACTCCAAAAATTGTATTTGTATCATAAAAAGTAATTCAATAAACTATTAATAAAAGTAAAACATTGAATAGTTCATTTATGCTTTTAACACATCAATACCACAATTAAAATTCTTTCATTAAATTTACAAAAAAGTTTTCGACATATAATAAATGAAATAATGCATAAAATTAAAATATTGAACACACTTGAAAAATGGAAAATGAGCAATTTTAACGACAGCGTGTATATCAACCGATGGCATAACAAAAATTTTAAATTATCGAAAAAAGACAATGTTTTTAACGACTTAAAAATCAGTACAATATTAACGGATGGGATGAAACGCGGGAGGATATTGTTTTGTCGATATGGCTTAATAAGTATAACAGTTTACTTGCACGCGATTGAAATTGCGATCGAAATCAATGTTAATATATTTACTTACAAAGCATATTAAATTTGATAGATCAAAATATAAAATAATTTTTTGGCGTATAGCAAAAGCAGGACTTTTACCTCGGTTTTAAAAAAGCAATACATCTGATAAAATAATAAACATACCTTTTTTTATAAACACACTTTCACTAAAAAACGCAGGGAAAGCGTTTATAATTTTCTTTTCCCCCTGTTATATGCGGAATTCTCAAAATGGAATAATTTACTTAAAAATTTTTGCGCACTTAAGCCGACAACGAAAATTACTCGACCGAGTTTCAGACTGAAATGTCCGCAGATATCCTACGGTTCTTATTGGTTCACGATTAGGGTCTTCTATCAGGGTCTTCTATCGGTCCAGAATGCCTTGCGACTAGTATGCCGCGAAAAAACAAATTGAGATTTAGTTTTATCACTTATATAGAGACAAATTTTTTTAATTTTTATCGATAAATAAAGCACGTATCACGTAATTTTAAGAAAGCTTTATAATTTTTTATAAAAATTTATTATAAATGTAAGAAAAATAATCATTTTAAAATTTATCTTACATTATTGCAGTTATCTTATGTTATCTTATCACATCTTACCTGTCACATATAAAATCTCAAATAATTTATATCGCACGCGACTCTATTATTGTTTTTCTTAGTAATAAATTGATGAAGTTAAATTTATATAGTTAAGGTAGTTTTGTAGGTTATTTTTCTAACCAATAATTTTTAGATAAAAAGTATTTGATTAATACTAAATATTTTATTATTTTTTAAGTACTATTGAATATTTCAATATTAATTACTTTAATCGTAATTAAAATATTTTAATATATGAGTATAAAATCATTAATGATTAATATAAATAATTTCAAGAGAAGATTTAATTTCATCATTAATTTTTATTAGAATTTATTAAATATAATAACTGTTTGTAAAGTAAAAATTATAATATTCATAACGAGAAAATTTCGGTGTGTTTAAGTTTTATGATTTCGACGTTCGATTTAAACCTGCTTCGATTATCGATATAACGTACGTCAGTTTTTGATTTTAAGTGTCCTTATTCAAACCTACTGTCTTGTTACAACTTTTGCTTAGTGCCATGTACGTATGAGTATTTGATCGATCGTTAATTTACTTAAAAAAAAATTTACTAAAATCGAAATGACATCGAAATGACATTTCATGACTATTGTTTACCTTTTAAAACATTTTACAAGGTTCCGACAAAACTCTGTGTAAGTGACAATCTAATGATGAAGATTGAAAGTGCTTGCAATATAAAGCTATGAGAATTATTGTTCTCATTATGTTTTACACTATGATTTATATAAAAAGAAGTTCCGAAGAAGGGATAGATATAAGAAAGAATAAAAATACTCGAGTTATAACCTCCAATTACGATGTTTCTGTGAGATCAATTTCAAGATCAGGTATATATCCATAAATTATGTAAGAGTGATAACGAACGATCCTAAAAGCGATTATTTTTTTTTTTTTAGACACATTGTTAAATGATCCGACCCGAACAATGAAAGTTACTTTTTTAAATATAAATTATACGGATAATATACCGTTTAATTTATCGAAGAGCATGAAAGTTTATCTCATACAAATTAAGTTTCAAGTTATCGATCATAATCTTTTAAGGATAGACGAATTCATTGTACATTACGGATTTTATACAACTGACAATTTTTACGTCAGTCAAAATGGCAATTTCGAATGCGTATATTTGCAGATTTATATTCCACGATATTTTTTTATTGATATAGGATTACGCACAGTTTCTAATTCGATAAACGTAAAACATAATGCCGAGAAGTCGTTTCTGTTACAATATAATCGAGAGAAAGATAATTTGACTAAGAAACGAAATAATAATGAAAACTATGATATACCGATACACTTTCGATTAGGTAGAAATTTAAAGTCAGTTATAATGCCACGTCACGTTAAACATCAATTAGAGAATTTTCAAATTTATGAACCGTTCAAAATGCATCGTAATAAAGATTCAAAAAGGAAGAGAAAATTTTCAGAACAATCATATTTAAGAAAAAGAAGAAGTGCATATTACTCGTCTCGTACGTCACAATTTGACGATCAAAGTTCGTTATTGTTAAGAAATATAAGAAATATTAAAGAGCAACATTTTACTGCAGTTACAAATGCCGATATTTATAACGTAAGAAATGTAAAATCATCGAATTCGCGTAAACTTCTTGAAAGAGAATTACAAATGCAGAACGATGAAAAACGAGGAAAGGATATGAAAAGAATGTACGACGATTCAAAGGGTCAGAAAGAAGTGACGAAAAACAGCACAACCGAAAACGATTATTACATAGATGAAAATCTAGAAAATAATGACAAAGATGAGTATGAGAATGATTACGAGGAACCCGAACTGAATACTTTTGAATACTATGATTATTTTATGTCACATTTATCAAGTACCTTAACTAACGTATTACCAACTGAAGTGACAGAGAAAAGCACATCCGATTATGATTATTTCATAGATGATAGTTTAGAAAGTGATGATAAAGATTCTTATGAATACGATTACGAGGAACCAGAAATAAGTACTTATTGGTATGATTATTTCGAAGAAAAAATCACAACATTTACCACGGCATCAACGGCAATCGATTTGGAACAATTACAAACCGATACTCCAACGAATGAAGAAATTGATGTTACTTCTTCTGTTACATTATTATCGATAATTGAAACTATGCGGACCACAGAATTAAGAGAGCCAACTTTGAGTATTGTGGTCACAGAAGCATCATCATTCTTAACTACGATATCTATTATCGAATCAACAACGACAGAAATTACGGAAACGTCGTTACCTGGAGTGACTACAGAATTTACGATTTATACTAGTATTTTACCTAGTACAACATCAGAAAGCACAACAGAAGCGACAAGTATGACAATGGAGTACACAAGTACTCTGATATCTACTACAGAAGTTACAATTACAGAGACATTACCATTTTTAACTGTTGAGGAAACGACAACGTGGATAGAAAATATAACAGAACCATCATTATTTGAGGAAACGGAATTAATGATTACGTATGATACAATGAAAACTTCTGTTACAACGCAACCCACGATGACATTTGAAACGTCAACAATCAATTTTACTACTATTACGGAAAGTGTAACTACTACAGAGTTTATAGAAGAAACGGAAAGAAGCGAGATAATTATAACAATCACTTTTACATCTCAGTATACAACGGAGACGTATACAAATGAAACTGATACAGAAGTATCAGATTTTATAAGCCCGACAGAAACATTAGTTTTTACGAGTACTACAACAGAATATGAAACGATAGAAATTGCAGAAACGATTAGTTCTGTTTCCTTAGAAAGTACAACGTCATCAATGAAAGAAGAAGAACTGACTGATTTATTTACAACAGAAATAACTCATACTGCGTTTACCGTTACTCCTGAAATTACGACGACGGAAATAATTATATATGTAACGACAGCGGAAGAATTGCCAACTTCAACCGAAACTACATATATTTATATAGTTTCATCTTCAGAAACGTCAACTGATACAACAGAAAGTGAAACTTATGTTTTCGCAACAACATCGGCAACATTCGTTACTTATCATGATGACAGGACGGTTCCTAAAATGTTAGAAACAACTACTCCATTACCTTTTGCAGTGTCAATAGAAATTACCACGTTAACAGAAGAAATCTTGGAACCGACAAGCACAACAACGTTATCAATTTTATCAATCCCCGAAGAAAGTACATCTCCAACTTCTGAAACTATATTTATTTCTTCAACAGAAACCACATATAGTTTTACAGTTTTTCCTTTACAGACTTCTGCAATAACGGAAAGTAAAACTTATGTTGTCGTAACAACACCGGCAACGCTTGATACTTATTATACTGATCAAATATTAGAGTCTACTGTTTCATTACCTTCTACAATGTTAAGAGAGATTATTACATTAACGGAAGGAATTTGGGAACCGACGAGCACAACAACGCTATCAACTTTGACAGAGTTTAGCCCATATTCCGAAAGTATGTCCCTTCCACCATCATCAGAAATATATACATCGCTTACGTTTACTTACTCGGTAACATTTACCGAATTGGAAGAAGAAACAAGCACAATAGTCGAGATAACTTCGCAAACTTTTACTTCTACTTATTTGACTTCTCAAGAAATTACATTGCCAGATTTCGATATTACAATTATTCCTTCGACAGAAATTACATCTACTACGTTGGAGGAGGAAACATTCGCGTTAATAACAACACCCGTAATTGATTTCACTCTTTACGAAGACATTACTTTTACATCTTTCTCTGAAACCTATCCGTCAACGACCATGTCATCTTTACAAATTGATATGATAACTCATACGTCATCAGAAGCAACTACAACGGAAGAAATTGCTCTATTCTTACAACGTATCACTACCATCGATACGTTAACCACAATAGAATTCTTGAAAACGTCAAAAACAATGTTCGGCGAGAAAATGAAAATGGGAACAGATAGTTCGGAATATGAAGAATTCTATGATGAAGAATATGGTAAAGATTACGAAGAAGCATACGAGGAGGACGAATATGAAGATGAGGACAAATCTGTCACAAGCTGGTACGATTACGAAGAAGAGGAAGAAACGACGATGTTCGATCGAAAGACAACTACTGAGATTATTGAGAAGGAAACAAGCGAGATTATTGAGAATGAAACCGTTCCAATAGTTTCATTGACTACGAAGCCTATTTTGACGGGAAAAGAAACAATAACGATGACAGAAGAATATGAAACATCGACGGAAATTTCTGAAACAGTCAAAGATTTCGATAGAACATCGACGACAAAATCTTTAACACTCTCGGTTCCTACTATCGAGGAGTTTACCCTAACTTCAGATAAATTATTCACTTCCACAACGGAACACTTGGAATGGTGGGCTGATATGAGCTCTATTAAAAAACACGATCACACATTAGGTACTCTTGAAATTGAATCGGAAACCAAATTGGATGTAACGCTTCCGAAATTTATTGTCTCGCCAGATGAAACAACAATAAATATGTCTATGTTTACTGAAATAGGAACGATTACCAAGACTGAAATATTCCCAACGATAACTGATAGTAGTATACATTTTGAAATAGAAATAACTACTGATTATTTTGACAAAGAAACTAAATTATTCGTTACCGAAGGCGAAGAGACGGATTTAGAATTATATTTTACAACACTTTCCGATTTCGTGCCTTTATTGACGACGGATGATATATCAGACGACGAAATAGACGAAGTGGATCAAGAGTACATACTGAGGAAGCTTAGGAATGAAATAAAAACATTAGAGAATCGTAAGAAAGAAATTATGAAGGAAGAGGAAGAACAAATTAGGATAGAGAGGGAATGGGAAGAGAGAAAAAGGAAGGAAATGGAGGAGAATGGAAGGGAATTTACAAGTATTATCGATACTACTTATCCTGGTATTTTTTCTAAATCGTTTACCGATGACATCGAAACGAGCGATGTATTAGAAACGATCGGAACATCATTATTCGATAGTAGTACCATGTTTACTACTTCTGAATCTTCCCTAATGAAGCAGGATTTCGAAAAGAAGGTACAAGATTTGAAGAAAGAGCGAGAGAGAAAGCAAAAGGAACTGGAGGAATTAGAAAAACGTTTGAAAGAAAGAAAGGAGAAATTCGAGAGGGAGAAGGAAAAGTTCAAAGATGATTTAGGAAATGGATTTGGGGAAGAAACGAAGGATGAAGTCACTCCATTATTTGAAACGATCGAAGGAAGAACCACCGTTGATTCTTTCAAAGAGGATGGGGATGAGTATGAGGATGAGGATGAGGATGAGGATGAGGATGAGGATGAGGATGAGGATGAGGACATTACACACAAATCGGTTTCACTAATAACATCACCAGCGAGATATCTCAGTACCTTCAAACCTCCTGTCGAATCGGAAATATTTACACCATCACCACCGACAGAAAGAACCACCCCAATATTACGAAGTTTAAACAGAGTGGCAATAATTCCTGAAAAATGCGACAAAAAGAGAAACAAAGAGGCCATAAAGGAAAAGGGATATACAAGGATGTAAATAACGCTAACGAAAATTTATCATAATTTAATAAGTCTTTTAAACAGATAAATATTGAGATAACTACATACGACATCTTTCGAAAAGTTGTATTTCTTGGATATATGCAGTAAGCTTTTAAGAAAGAATAACTTTCTTTACTTTCCCATATCCAGTGGGAGAAAAGAAAGCAACATGAATATGACCGGTTAAGAGTAAAACTTAAATACTGAAGTTAACGTGTAAATGTTGTATAAAAATACGAAATCTTGATAACTATAAATAATGCAAATAAGGTAGTAAGATGGAGAATGATGTATAGATAAGAAGTATGAAATAAATTAATATTAAATATTATATGTCCTAAGAAAAGAGATAAAATAGTATCGTATTAGACGATATCTTTGCAGACAGTGAATAAAAATAGTAGCCGATGATTCGCCGGAGCATCTTTTGTCGCGGTTTTACGAATGCGAGTTGGATTATCCTGGCGTATCGTTTAGTAGTTGATCGCGAACGACTAGTGTTATGCGAGTCAAGATCTTACTGACGACATTTTCTAATTGTATGGCGGTAGCTTATATATCGCCGTCCCCACTACATGCGTGTCTTAGGCGTTACTCGCGTTGCTATGATACATCGAGACGCCGACATCACTCGCTTATCAAAATCTAACGGGAGCGATCAGCTGTGTTTACTTTCCGTCTCACCGAATAACCGATCGCTCTTCTATTTCCGTCACGCGTTCTGCTGTTGCCATAGCTCTTCGAACTCTCCCGCTGACAAGCGTCATACAAGAACAGTGTATGTGTGTGTGTGCGTGTATATATATGTGTGTTCAGAATTCAATACACAACACACTATGAGGGTTGGTTAGGGAGACCAAGGCAAATATCTTTTATCAGACAACATGAGATCGGAAACACTTCGTTGATATAACACAACCGTCGGACAAGTATTGAATGATAACGAAGTAAACCAGTTATATTCATATGTTCATAAAAATACAGACTTGACAACTGACTGATGGAAATCATTTCATTTGTAGATACTGCTCTTGCCAGCGCAATTATTGATCGCGTAACGGGATAACGACGCGTCAACGACCCCATGAATTTTTGTCTAACAAAAAATGCTTTGGTCTCCCTCACCATCCCTCACAATTCGTGTATTCAATTTTGAAACATCATATATATATATATATATATACACTGTTGTGAATAATTATAAACTTAAAGACATTTTCTAAAGTATTTCTCTGGAGTATTTCCATGATATTGAAAAATAGCAGATAATCTATTTAAAGAGTTGTTTTACTATTATGAACGATTAAAAAGTGTGATTGAGTTTATAATCATTTACAGTACTTTGTGTGTGTGTGTATAGATATAGGAGGAAATAAAAATGAATTCAATCGTTTCTTAAATAAATAATTTTACAAGATCGATAACGTAGTAGTTTATATCCTTACAGTATTTAATTATGATCGGTAAAGAGAAGGGTGAGATATTTAAAAGCTGGTTGAGCGCTGGAACACAACCAGTTCGATTTATACAACGGACGGGACAATTGCTCCTGAGAAATAAGGTAAAAAAAAGTGTACTTTGAAAGTCAAAGTAGTTTTTAATACCAGGAATTACTTGTATAACGTATGTAATATTTTTTTACGAATATTTAAACGGTATAAAAAAATGGTCTCTTAAAACGTGAATATTTAAAATAAGTGAAAAATTTGTATATTGAATTTTTGAAACGTACGAATAATTATTAGTATAAATTAAGGGGAATTGTTTTATAATTTTAATTTTTTGACAACGGTGATTAAAGTCATTTACCTTTGTTTTTATATGTTTTATTTTAAATTGTTCACATCGTCATTAATATTAAAATATAACCACCGTTAGAGAATATCATTTAAAGCTTGATATATACCAAATTATTGACATATACATAAATAATTAAGGACTTTTTATCAATACGTTCACATAATTGCATTAATTGCATATATAATAAATATATAAACGGGAAACCAACATCGCAATATTTCATCGTCAGAAACTAATTATTTATTATCTACAATATTAATTTGGTTGCTTAGTTTTTGTTTCGAGGTATTTTTTATGAGTATAATACCAGCACACAAATATATTGATAATAATAATATTAAAAGAGCATTATACGGCAATAGAAAGTACCATAATTTGCAATAAAATTCTAATTATGTTTTAATTATCGATTTCCCTTACTATATCGAAATCATTATGTAAGACATTATGGTATAAGACAGGTGACGGTGAATTTTTGTTTCTTCCGTAAACCACTTTCTCCTTTAAAACTGTATTTTACTTTCACCTTGAAAGATCTTGTATCATGAATGCACCATAATGCATGCAAAAATATTATAACTTCGGTAATTAGGATGGACAATATTTTAATAAATATATTACAATTAGTTATAAAACAGTTTCTTTTATACCATTCTTATTTATTTATATCTATAGAAAGTTATAGTCTGTCTCAACTATATAAATATTTCGCGGTCGTGCTTATGAGAAAGTAAAAAACATATGCAAAAAGTAAAACTTGTTTTACTATTAATAAAATCATAATTGTTAAAGCAATGCTAATCGAAAGCTGCTTTTGTTTATTTATTGTCAAATTAAATAAATTAAAAATAATATCGAATAAAGTGTTTCTTTCAAGTTGTACACTCGTCGAATTGACAGATGTGTTAAAAATATATCTACAGTTTCAATGTTAACAATTATTTATATCGGTATGTGTATTGTTAAAACATTCTGAATAATGTGTTGTTACATGCGTATTGTGTCTTTGAAATATTTTTGAACAGAAGTACATGATGGCTTCTTGAAAGATTATGGGCCGCATAGTATTAAAAGGAGTTTACGATTTATAAATTATATTAGATGATTTATTTCATTGTTTTTCAGAATGATTGTCACAGTCAGTTTATTTTTAATATTAATAATGTTACTATTATACTTGGACGTACGCAAACCTAAAGGATATCCACCAGGTATGCCATTTTGAGAAAGTTTGTAGTATATAGGGTGTCTCGTCTTAATTTGAGTATCCCCAATACCTTTCCTTTAATGATACAAAAAATATCATAGAAAGTAATTATTTGATTGAAAAGAGACAACACTTTGATTAATACAAAAATGCGTTGTTTTAGCACATGCGATTTTAATATGTTTTTTTACGTTTTCCGATGTCATAATGCTATCATTGATGACTGTTTTACGAATTTCCTAAAAAAAAAAAAAATAGCAATATCTTAGGGTCAAATGAACAAGGTGTTCGAATTAAGTGTGAGATACTTTGTAACAAATGTTTATATTATTATACAAATAATTTATAGGCCCTAAATGGTGGCCTATTCTTGGCAGTACGATGGAAATAGCACAGATACGAAAGGATACAGGATACTTATTTAAGACTTGTTCCGTGCTTTGTGAAAGATATGGGCCAGTGGTTGGTTTAAAAATCGGTAGCGATCGCATAGTGATACTAAACGATTATGATAGCGTATGTTCTATGCTTTTAAATCCTGATTGTGAGGGTAGACCAACTGGTCTTATGTATAAAGCAAGAACTTGGGGTAAAAGAAGAGGTGAAAAGTATTTATTTATACACAGAGTAAAATATAGTTACATATATATATGTTTTATTTTATTTTTGATTAACGTTTCTTTCATCAGGTCTTATCCTTGTTGATGGTCAATTGTGGATAGAACAACGTCGATTTGTTCTTCGCCATTTAAGAGACTTTGGTTACGGTCAAAATAGTATGGCTACAATCATAGAGGAGGAAGCCTCGAAACTGGTCGAGCATTTTGAGAAATTGCTTCGTAAAGAGCATCATGATGTAAATAACGATATAAATGGAACGTTAAGCATTGATAACAGTCGTAATATTGGTATTAATAATGATGATGAAATATATCAATTGAAAAATAAAATAATTGATAATGAAAGGAAAATATTTAAATATAATGTAAAGGACAAATATAGCAAAGATAAGGAAGTAAATAATGGGAATAATTTTCACGACAAATTAAATATGAAAATAAATGATAACAAATCGAATAATGCGTTTACTTCGAGACAAATGATCATATCGATGGATGGTGTCTTCGGGGTGACTGTCCTAAACACGTTATGGAAAATGATGGCTGGTAAAAGGTCACTTTTAAATATATTATATATATGTAAACCGGTGATCATGAAAAATAGGTCTAAATAAAAAATTTTTTTAGGTTCAATACCGATGATGAGACATTGATACATTTTCAAAAGATTCTTACAAAACTTTTCAAAGAGGTCGATATGATAGGTGCACCGTTCAGTCATTTTCCGTTATTAAGATTTATTGCACCTAAACTTTCTGGTTACCAATCGTTTATAGAAACGCATCAACAATTCTGGTCATTCTTACATGTGAGTATAATGCATAAAATCAAGTAATTTCTTTGAAAAAAATAAATTAAAATAATTGAATAAACATGCGTTATTCTTTTAAATATGTTTTATAAGTTCTATTCTTTTTTCATAAAATATGGAAGCACTGTAAAAACAATCTTATTACTAATAATTAAAAATGGAGAAGTACTTATTAAAATGGTAACAGATAAAAAAAATTTGATATTCTGTACATTTAAATTAAATTTTTTTTTTCTTATTTTGCTTTTTTAGAATCGTATAATCTTTTGTCTCGCCAAGAAATATTAATTTAATTATATTTCTTTTAGAATGAATTAAAAAACCACAAGAATACGTTTAATCCGAATGCACCACGAGATTTGATGGATGTTTACTTGTCAGTTCTAAAATCGAAAAAGTGTAGTAAAACATTTTCAGGTATACTTAAATATTTTATTGATACCGCAATTAGTCACATACACATATGGAATTATTTATTTATCATATTTAAAACCACCGTATTATTTACAGAATCTCAGCTATTAGCTATTTGTATAGATTTATTTATGGCTGGCTCTGAAACGACATCCAAAGCTTTAGACTTTTGTTTCCTGTATTTAATACTTTTTCCTAACGTTCAGAAAAAGGCGCAAGAAGAAATCGACAAAATTATTGGTCACGAACGTTTTCCATCATTAGCCGATCGGTCGAGGTACACGAATGTTGATAATTTTTATAATGTTTAAATATATTTGATATTTAAATAAAAATGTATATATAATTCCATTAAAGGATGACCTATCTAAACGCCGTTGTTTTGGAATCATTAAGAATGTTTATAGGCCGAACTGTGAATATACCGCACAGAGCATTAAAGGATACATATATAATGGACCATCGAATTCCGAAGGTATGATATTTTAGTTAAAAATACATTTATGAATTAAACAAATTGTTATTCCATCCGCTTGGATAAAAAAAAAAAAAAACAATAGACGCTTACGTGACTTACAGGATACAATGATCATTGTGAATTTTCATGAATTACTTATGAACGAATCTTGGAGTGATCCGGAAGAATTTAGACCAGAAAGATTCATTGACAAAAATGATAGAATTTCTGTACCAGAACAATATTTGCCGTTCAGTATAGGTATGTTTATATCTATAATACGATCGAAAAATACAATCGAGAAACATAAAATTCAAAAATATATTTATAATTGTAACAGGTCGACATCGCTGTATGGGAGAGACACTAGCAAGAAGTAATTTATTCATTGTAATAACTGCTCTCTTACAAAAATTTACGTTTTCTGTAGTACCTGGAGAACAAAAGCCATCCACATTAGATATCGTTGATGGTGTAACTACTGGTCTAAAACCATTTAGAGTATTAGTTACTGCTAGGACATAATCCACATGCAAATGTTCTATGAATATACTGAGTGGATTAAAAAATCAAAATATTAGAAATAAAGACATCTCATAATTCCAATTTCTTGCCAATTAAACTTAATAAACTATTAAGAAATAAATATGAAATTGAGAAGATTTTTACTATAAGTTTAATTACACATTAATTATTTTATTTTATTTACATTAGTAAAAAATAAAACCTATTAATTCATATTACATTACTTATCTTTACTAATCTCTATAGGTAACAAATCTCCCCATTTGCTAACTCTTGCACAGCGATATGCATTCCTATAAATATGTAATTTAATTATTAAACATAGTTTATGTACTATTTTTATTGAAGTAAATAATAAACATTATGTACTAACTTTCCATATTTGTAAGAGGTGAATATGATTTCTTCTAATTTCCCATTAGCTGTACATGTGCGACATATTACATGCTTGGATCGTTTTAATGTAGGCTGTACAATACGTGGCCATTGGTTATCACTATCTGATCGTGCACCTAAAAAGATATATTTTCTCTATAACATTATAATTCTGTTATTTTATATTAATAAAGAAGATATTTTATTGTAACTGAGTATACCTTTCTTCAATATGACATAAGAAAAACGTTGTTGCTTTAAAAAAGAAGGACCTGACAATGGTAATGTATAATAAGAAATCTCAAAATTGCAAGGAATGTCAGTTGTGTAATATTTTGGACACTTCATATCATGAGGACACTAAAATAAGATATTTATAAAATATTAACTGTATTAATTTCATTAGTATTGAAGTTTAAAAAGTGTTATTTAAATAAGAATAATGAGTATAATTTGAATAAATATACATTTTGTAATAGTACTTACAGGGGCAAAAACATGAGCACAATCATTATCATTTGACTTCAAAATATTATAGAGTATAATATCACGTGCTTCATTCACTACCTTAAAAAAGAAAAGATTGACATACATATAAGAATAAAAGAAATGTTATTTCAAGGAATTTCAAAAATGCATACTGTAAATCCTGCATTTGTTCCATCTTCAATAATAATAAGATAATCTTGAGCTTTAGCCCAAAGTTTTTGTATAACATCAAAACGTGCCTTTATATCAGGTAATTCCAATAAAGAAAATGAACTAACAACAATATCATAAGTTGGCTATAATCATAAAAATGCAATTAAAGATTCATTTGGTATTTAAAACATAGTACATATGAAATTACAGAATTATACCACAGGAACTGCAGGAAGAAACTGTCTGTAGAAAATGTTTTTAATTGGATGAGTATTAAATTTGCTTAATTTTTCTGATAAATCATTCATTTCAGAAGATGAATCTACACCAAAATATTCTTTTAAAGAATCAGACCAAAGTTGTGATGCTGCCCTAAATTAATAACATCCATTATAATTATTTAATATTTATATATCCTTAATGCATATCACATTTAAAACGTACCACATAACTGTCCCAATTCCAGATCCAAAATCAAATAAAGTTTTAGGTTTAAAATTTACATTCTTACTTTTAATTTGATTTAAGACTTTATATACAACAGAATACTCATATTGGCTTCTACCAACTATATATAACAAACCAGTTCGTTTGTTATAATCAATAGTGATGTTGGATGAATTATTCAATTCCTGTTTTTTATGATATAATTTTAAATTCTTTTTCATATTAAATTCACTAGTATTTTCATTAATTTCATAAACATTTGAAGAATTTATGGTATTTTTTAATCTTTTTCCTTCATTCTGTAAATTCGATTGTAGAGCAGGTACATTTCTACCAAGTAAGTGTCGCATCAATTTTTGTCCACCTTCCCATAAATATGATTTTGGAATTTTGGAATCTTTATATAGTAAAGAAAAAAATAAAGGAATTACTTCACACTACATATTATATTATTATCTGAGTAAGAGTTATTACAAACCTTCTAAAACTATCTGAATTGAACTCTTAATCCAATCAGGTATTTTTACAATCCTTGGTTTTATGATTCCAGGATGATGTCGATGCTTTAATAAATTATTGTCAATTAAAGTATTTGTACTATCATCAAGTTTTACTTCTACCTTTACTGAAAACTACAAATATGATTATATTTCAATCATAATTATATAAAAATCAGAATACATAGTAAAAATAAGATTTTACATATCATGTATATTATGTTGTTTTATATAAACCATAGATATTTTTAAACTTACATTTCGCACTTGCATACGTCGAAGAAAATACAGGTTTAACATCATGTAATTTCTTTCTCAAAATTTATATTATTAATGAGAGAAAATTACGTGTGTATTATAACCTATAAATATATAAACAGATTTTTTAATCGTCTTCTTATAAAACACTTTTTTAACCATTGTAATCATTTCATATATTATTAATGATCTATTGAATAATTTTGTCATAACATATTTCTCTATAATGAATTTAATTATAACAAATTTTCCGAAATAACAATTTCATAAATTTAATAAAAACATACGATATTTTGATTTATTTACGTGATTTATAATCGTGTATTTTGGTTCTTCGAAGTGTGAACCGTAATTTCATAACAAATTAATGTAAAAAGTTATTCAAACAATAATAAAAATACATATATAAAATCATAATTTATATTTTATTACATATCGAACTAAGATCCAATTTTGTTACGCATGTTTGTTGATTTCCGGCAATTTCCGGTACTATTGTAATATTTAGATTCATTTGACGTAACAGTAAAATTTGGCCAATAGAGAGTGGTAGAGAGCGTAATATTGATGATATTAGTAGAAAATTATTTGGTAGAGTATTTTTGTTTATGTTCAAAATCGTCTCTATGATTCATGCCAATTTATGTCAACAATGAGTACAAACGTAAATATTAAACGATTTTAATAAAAACAATGTCAAAATCAAACAATCACGTGAAAATAAAGCATTTCAAAAATTTCGAAAAAGCCATGTGCTCGCTTAAACTTTCATCTTTAAAATAAGATCTTGTTCATTAAAATCGTTGAAGATTTATGTTTGGACCTGTTATGTGTAACCGGTATACCTCAGTATACTCCGTGATAAGAGTATAACCTATACAAGTTTATATAACGATATAATAAGTGCATAGCGGGGATAGTGTTTTCTTATTGCACTTGTAGTTCATATTTTGTCCACATATATTGCTGAAGTCACTACAAGCGATAAATGGTGAACAATCATAACTGCTTTTAAGAAAGTAATTAGGAGAGTATTTAAATTATCACAAATCTTTATAAAGGTGTCAATTGCGTTTTATAAAAGATGAATACAACGAAAAAGAGTGTGAACGAGGAAAAACAAAATTCATCGATTTTTACATATGGTCTCAATGAAGCTCCAAAAAAATGCAATTTATCTTTTTCAATTAATTTTGACTTTGATTATACAAACAGTGATAATTCGTCTGATTCCGAGACCGCTGATTTACAAATAGATATTTCAGAAATCGATAATGATGATCCACCAACTAAACATAAAAGAGAATCGGTCAAAGAAACGTCGGTTCTTAACGAAATGGAAGAAGAAATTGAAAGACAACTTGATGCCAAAGCAGCGAAAACTAATCTAACTGCCACAAATGTCAAAAATATACTAAAACGTGTTATTACAAACAATGAACAAGTAATGGCTGTGGTACAGAAACGTTTACATGATACAGGAGAAGATATTATTTTTGAACCTAAACTTACAAGAGCGAAAGCTAAGTATGTAATTAATCTTAATAAATTATATAATATTGTAATATATATATATATATATAAATTTGTATGAAAGTTTTAATTGATTTTATAATAGAGAATTAGGTGCCGTAGAACAAGTTAATGTATTATGGAACACTAGACCAGTTAAGAAACCACCGTTACAAGTATTAATAGATGAAGAATTCCCAGAAGATTCCTCTGATGAAGAATATAAGCCAGAGCAAGATAAACAAAGCGATGATGATAGAGAAATGGAAAATTCTACCAGTGGTGATATAGAGTCACAACTACCTATCCCAGTACATCAGCCTGACTCAGATTTACAAAAAAAACCTAAATCACCTAATATTCAATATGATCCAGAAGGGATTTTTAAAATTCCTTGGTAAGAAAATGATATTTCTGTAATTTCAGTTATCTTTCATCATTAAAATACTACATTTTCTAGCTTACCTTGTGTACCAACAGAAGAAGAAAGTATTGGTCATAGAACACGTTCTAAACTTTGCTTGAGTGAAACACCGTTAGAACAAATTGAACAGGCATTTGTACCTCCTGATATTACAACAGATATGTATGATTCTGATTGCGATGAAGATTGGGGTAATTTTTTGAAAGAATTTACACAACCTTTAGAACAAGAACATACTGCAGAAGATGATCCAGAAGCCGATCCTGAATATAATATTTTAGAAGATGAAGAAACAGATTTATGTTAGTATCTAGAAGTAAAAGAATGTTAATAGCATATTTAATTATAAATATATAGAATGAATGATAATACTGATGTTTACATATTTTCAGTGGATAAAGAAGAATTAAGAGCCGATAAAGATGTCGAAATTACTTTTAAGGAGTTAATCGATTTGTTTGAGTTTACAGATACATTTTTCAAACAAGAAGAACAAGAAGTGTCTAAAAAAAGGAAATTATCAGATAATTTAGATATACCTGTTGAAAAGAACACATTGGTAAAAATATGATGCTGTTATAAATTTGATATTATTCAAAACAATTTGACTTTTTGATTGAATTATTAATTGATCACTCAATTGTTTTGTTTTATAATAGAATAGTTCTGAACTTTCAATGTTAGTTAACTTCGAGCAGCGCCATTTAATAGCTATTCAATTTCAACAACATGTTCAACTCTTGGCACAACATTTTGCTATGACATACATGCACCCAGATCTACATATCCTCTCAGAGAAATGTAAAGAAAATTTAAATCACATAAGGTATGTAAGAAAATATATAATATTACAAGAGACGAAATTGATAAAAAGATATTAATCAGATTCGTGGACGGATATTTTATTATCATATATTATTTACTTCCTTAGAAATTTAAGTACTGGGCCAAAATCTGCATACAATATAGAAAATATATCCGATGCATTAAAGTTAATCTCTGATTGGGAAAATAAATTTTTGGATCTGAAGTTTCATGAAGAATTTAAAAAACATATGGAAGATGAAAATGCTATAAAAACAAAATATCTTAAAAATAGACAGGAATATATACCTCAATTTTTCCCGGATCTAATAAAATTATTTATTGAAAGTAAAGCTTTGACATATCCACATCTTCTACCAGATATACCATTCAAAAGTGAATTGACTAAATATACAAAATCACCATTTTTAAAAACTGAAGAAACGTAAGTATTTTAATTAAAAAAAATTATTTTAATACATTATATAGTCATACATAAATAATATTTTTATTTTAGTTTAATTGCAATAGGCCTTGAGCAATTTTTCCCATTCGTGGCATCTCGAAAAACGAGATTTAAAAGTAAAAAGTTCCAATTATTTGATGTGGCTCAATTAATTGCTGAACATTTAATACCCGTTAGAGAATCAAAAAAAATATTTTTCTATATTCGAAGACAACGTTCTGCCAAAGATTCAAATCCAATTAAGGTAGTTAATTGATATATATTTTTTCATTTATAAAACAATATTTTTAATAGTGTCTTATTACAGCAATATTTTGACAAGGGTATAGCACCCAGAATAATACATTATATAACATTACAATGCGATCTTAAAGCACCGATACATCAGCCACTATATCTTTTACCTGCAAAATGGCAGAATTATCTTATTAATGTAAGTAAATCGAAACTGTTTATATATTAATTAAAAAACATAAGAGTAATATACTAAATAAAATTGATAATATTGTAGACTAAACCAAAAGTGGATCTATTAAAACGTAAACGTATTCTGAATTCATATAATGATATATCTAAGATTGAAAATCTAGTGGATATTAATTTCAATCTATATCCTTATGTTCCAAAACATCATCCACTAAGAAATCCAGTTGTAAATATTCTGCCTAAAATAATGCCAAATTCGAAACTTTTACCAAATAATATAATAGCAAGAAATGTATCACATGTTCAAGGAAAATCTAATATTCATACCACTAGATCACAACAACCATGTGATATTGGTAATACTAGAAAAATATTAAATAAGAGTACTGAAAATACGGACAAAAGTGCAATAGCAAATAAGGAAGATAAACAAGTTGAATCGATTAATTCATTAAATGTAGAAATAAAAAACACGAAAGTAACAAAAAAGTCAAGTGAAGCATTATTGCAATCTCCACAAATACGAAAAACAACCCCACGTTTGGCTAAAACAAAGAGTGCACAAAATATGAAACTAATGGCTCAAGGTTTAGGATCAAAAAATGTATCTAATTGCAGTAACGCAAAGACTAGGGGAAAGGGAGATCTGGAAAAAAATTTGGAGTGTTCTACTGATTCATCAAAAGTTGTAAGTTATAATTTATTCAAATGTATTTATAAATTTGCAATAGTAGAAAGTTACAATAAAACATAAATTGTATATGATCATTGATTGCAGGACAATGAGGACGAAATTGCAGAACTTATGTTAGCAAGCACTACTATTAAAAAAGATAATAGAAAGAAGGCTAAACAGGCTAGAGAATTAGAAAATATAAAGAGATTATTGGAAGCCGAAAATCTTTTGAATGAAGGAGAAAAAGAAGAAAGTATGTTACCATACGATATTATTTGAATTAGATTTATAAATATTATGAATTCTATGCATGTGCAATTTATAC
The DNA here is from genome assembly GCA_911387685.1 of Dolichovespula media. Taxonomy (NCBI): domain Eukaryota; kingdom Metazoa; phylum Arthropoda; class Insecta; order Hymenoptera; family Vespidae; genus Dolichovespula; species Dolichovespula media. Next base: position 6,694,806 of record OU426860.1, read on the forward strand.
GCTTGAAGAGATTATAAATTTATTTTTTCCGTTTTTGTTTTCATACAGAATTTGCAGCGTCATATCTTCAAAAATTACACTTGACATTGGAATCTAATAATCCAGATCTTTTAAAAATTGTAATTAAATTAATTTTAGATTACAATGACAAAATTGAGAATCTGGAACATGAAATATCTTTTTCTAAAAAATATGAATCCTCCGAGATGCAAGAAGTGATTGAAAGGAACATGATAACTAGAGATACATTAGCTATAGATTTATACCAAAACATCTATGATAAATTACGAGATTATCCAGATTTGTGTTCAGATTTGTTGTTATTTTTAAAACCACATCAAGCTGCATTAATAGGTAAATCCGTAGAATATATAATGTTACAAAAAATGAGCGAATTTTTAAACGTCATACAAGTCTATTTTACTAAGCAACCATCTAGGCTTGCAAAAATAATGCAGGCCATTACACAACTTTCATCTGATCCTCATGTAACATTAGAAAGTGTTCATAATATTATGACTCCACTGCTCAAGGCACATCCCTTAGTTATGGATAAATTTTTACAAATATTACCTAATGGTAAACCTCCAGAAAGGTAATTATTCTAATGATCATACAATTCAAATTATAAACCTGTTTAGTAAAATACATTTTTTTGTGGTTTTTATATAGTTTATTTGCAGTAGATATGTTTGAAAATTTAACTTGCCCACTGGGTCCTTATGATAAAAATAAAGTATATACAGATGATGCACCAGAGTTATTTGAGAATATAGAATTACCAATGTCAGTTTCCCAAGAAGACCCTTATGGTGGAGATAATTGTAAATGTGATTGTCATAATGCAGATGACTCAAGTAACAGAAATACTAATGAACATTGTATATCTTGTGGAACTAGGGTATACATTTATAATCGTTTAATTTTATTGTATTACATATGTAATACTGTTTGTTTAATTTTATTATATTATATATGTATATATCTTTTCTTGACAGTTTCTTAATGGTAGAATATATCTTCAAACTTCTGAAGGCCTACGTCCTGCAAAAATAACATTCCCAGGAGCTGATAAAGAGAAATTAGAAAATATTGCAAGGGTGTCTTTAAAAGTTGCTGATAAATTTACACCACCTATTGCATCTAAACAACGTCGAAAATCTTCGAAAGCCGATATTGGTGACGATTCATGTCAAAAACAATGTCTTCCTAAGAATTCACCTGTGAAAGAAAATGAAGATAACGAAAGAACCATATCAAGATCTAAAAGAGGTACAAAATCACCACCCAAATCGGGAGAACCAAAGAAATCATTGAAAAAAGTAACATTCACTGATGAAGTGATGTCTAATAAAAAGGCATGCTCTCCACAATCTATAAATAAACGTGAAAAGAAGATAGAACGAAAGACGCGGTTGGAACAAAGTACTTATGATAATTTATGTTCAGAAAGTGACTATACCTCGAAATGTGTTGCAATTGAAAATACATTTGAAAAAGAAATATCTGCAAAGGATAAAATGTTTACGAACAAGAACATGGAACATGATATGAGTAAGCACAATAGACTTTATTTGTAAACCATATGTATATGTATAAGAGCGTATAATTAAAAATATATTTTTAACAGAAAATAGTATTATGTCGCCTAGTCCTGAAAAAGATAGCGATATAATGAATAGCGGCAGAAGTTTCGAAAAAATGGATGTTTCAAATGATTGCGATTCTGATACAAATTCTGAAATGGAATTTATCAATGATAAGCCGTGGACACGGCAAGAGGATATGATTCTTCTTTTAGCTATTAAGGAGGAGTATTCAGAAAGTACATTTTTGAAGGTCAGTCAAAAATTGGAAGATCGTACTATTGAACAGGTATAGATATATAGATACTTATAATTTTTTTCTAAAGAAAAAAACGTAACACAAAACAGTATATAGATACTGATATTATTTCATTTTAGGTCAAGGAAAGATGTAAAACATTACTTTCTTTGTTAGAGCAAATGGTATAATTATTAGTCAAAGAGATCTGCAAATAGTAATATTTATGTGTACATACATATTTAACGCGATTGTAAAAAGGTTAGAAAAGTACTTGTATTATGATTGTTATATTTAGAAAATGTTTATTTAATTCGATTTTAATCTATGATTTTATTCTTATTTTATATATATCTGCTCGTAACAAATTTATACACATACTTTTTTTTTTAATAATGATTTAAAAATTCAATTATACTTTCATCATTTTAAAGACAAATATGTGAGATAAGTACAAATATAAAATTGTTACTAAGATATAGGACAAAATTACAACATACAAAATATTGTTTACAGTACTATGAAATGTATCATACAAGACATTTACCACTATAAATTGAGAATTTACGATTAGGTATAAAGAAAAACATTTTTAAAAGCATCAGTTTACAGTTACAACCTAATTTACAATAAAACATTCCTGTAATTAATGAAATAAAATTTCCTACAATTTTTATAATCTAAGGGTTTCTTTTTTCAAAAACAAGAAATATCGAATATAAATGTTAAAGGTAATATCATTTTTTGACTAAAAACTTAATAAATTTAATAAAAGGATATTATACTTATATTAATGTGTGAAAATTTATAATCATGGCATTGCTAAATCTTAAGTATACAAAATGACAGTAACAGAATCATAGTGTTATAACAACTCCATTATATCAATCAACGATCAAAAGTTTTTGTACAATATTTAGTCCTTTTAGTTCATAGTACAAATTATAATCGAGTTTATTTGTTTCTAAAAACATTATTAACATGGACAGTATTTATCATCCTAAATCCAGTATAAATTGTTTTATGTAGTAATGTAAATGTGTATCTTGCAATAATTCATCCTCAGTTCATCTCGTACTTTGGCTACATATTTCAGATCTCCTCTCATTGTATTCATAAATGACATATTAGATTGCAATATAAAAATGTAGGGAGCAAGATGTAATTCTAGTAAAGAAAGCAAAATAATAGTAATAAGCACATCATGAAAATATTTACAATCTATAAATTATATTATTATATAAACATTGAATAAATAATTGTTACATAGCAAATAAAAATTTCACTATTTCGGTATAAGTCAGTTTAAGGTTGTCATCTATGAATATGATGAGCATGTACAAACTATGCAATTTTATTGCATATATACATTGTAGCCTAAATTACCATTATTCTGCATTGTACTTTTGATGTCAATTCGTGGGGTAAAATCAGGATATTTAGAACACTTCCATGCTGTCTACATCTATACCGATATCGAGAAAATCATCTGCATAATCTTGAACTTGTCTTGATTGAAGAGAGTGCTCAGAGTGTTGTTCAGTGTGGTCTGGATCATCTGTAACGGGACTAGGTGGAGGATTAGTTACTGTACGATCAGAATCTAAAGGAATTCTATCCATTCCTACACCACGTCTCAACCTTGCTTCTTCTGCAATCTGTCTAGTTGAAAACTCTGCTCTCGTTAATAAAGCTGGAAGATCTTTATCAGATCCATCTGAAGAAATATAAAATATTCTACAATTTAATACAATACTTATTGAGTGGAAATTTTTCTATACATTTGATTAAGTTATCATCATATTTTTTTAATTTAAAACTCACTTTCAAGGCTTCTCATGAGCTCCTGTGTTTTTTTTCTTTTCTCATCAGCTTGTATTTTTTTCTTTTGTTCCACATTTTTTTTCTTATCCTTAGAAAATATTTCTCTGATCTTTTCTTGTGGAATATGTTCATCATTTTTTACAAGAAATAAGTATACACCACCTGCTGTTCTTCTACGAGATCCATTCATTATTAACAAACCACCACCTTCTTCGATCTTTTTGGTTTTTTGAAAAAAGTCAATTGCTTTTTCTTTTCCAATTATATTCACTATTCTTCCTACAATAAACAGGCAATTGATTATTGAAGATATATATTTTTTATAAAGAAATAAATGATTAAAGAATACAAAATATATATTTAAAATTACTTATAAGGACATCCTTATTTTCGCAAAGTTTATCCGCAATATCAGTTGCAACGTCTGAATCTGTTGAATCTATTGTTGTACTTAAATCTGCTATAATACGTACAGATCCCTTCTGACCATCAATTTCCATTGAATTTCTCCTTTTCCCTAATCTAAGTTTCGTATTTTGTCTATCAGAATTTGTCCTTTTATTGGTTAATCTCTGTCCAGTGTATTTCTCATCATCAGAACTAATATTGTTACAAGATCCATTAGCATTTGATGGATATCGAAGAGTAAAATTATAACTTTCAACACTACGTTCTTGATAAAGTTTCTTTGTAACACCACATGAAACTAAGTCTTCTGTTAAAGATTCTTCTTGCACCTGTGTACACCATACTTTATATTTATCGTTATTTGTTCCCCAATTATTAGATGAGCATTTAGATCTTTTTATTTTCAACTTAGGTTTTTTGTTTCTAGTATGTGTTGAATCGGAATCTGAATCACTTTCTGTGTCCACAGAATCATCTGATTCATCACTGTATCCCAGTTTTGTCTGCCCTTCTGTTGCTTGCACCACGTGAGGCCTCTGTAGTACATTGTATCCTTCAAAGACATCGGTTGGCTATAGAGAGATGATATAATCATTATTTGATAGTATATTTATTTTAATAATACAATTTTACAATTGTATTTACATAGAGATATGTATTTTAAAAGATATTATATTTATAAATCTAAAATATTTGTAAAATGTTAAATATAGTAATTTGAAATATCTTGCAAATTTGCTAGAAATAACATTCTTATTGAAAATATCGTATTATTAATAGATTAATATAATAAACAATGATATCTTAAATACAGAACGGGAAGAACAATTTTGAGAAGGAATATTTATATTCATATATTTTAATATAGGTTAGGCTCCTGTCAAAAATGATATACTTAATATCTGACCTCATCATCGACAACCTCGCCATCTTCAAGCTCTACAGGCTCTGCTTCCATATTCGCACTTGGAAAAATGATCTCTTTTCTAACGGAACAGGTATTTTGAATAAGAATTATTTGTTTCAATTACATTAACACAACATAACACCTCAACCACCGTTCCTTTTCTAACTTCATGGCAATACCGCAGCAGATTCTTTTGTTCGTTTTTATGACAGGAATAATATCTGCTCCTATACCTTTATGGCGATTGGTAAAACATTTTAACTTTCAACGAATGGACTTCTACGTTTAATAAGAAAGATTGTTTCGAACGTATCTTCAAGAGAATACATATGTATATATATATGTATGTATATATATATATGTATATATATGTATATATATATATATGTATGTATATATATATATATGTATATATATATGTATGTATATATATATATATATTATATATAGCGAGAGAAAGAATATTTTATATGAATTTTGTAAAATATATTAAGATTCGAAAAAATAAAAGGTTATATATAAAATACAACTTTATACTTTTCATTTGCTTTTTTTTATGATTTGTACAATTGTCTTATTGAAATTAGATTTGTGCACATACAAAATTTAATATGTTGTATTTTTATCTGAGAAATCCAACTATAGGTTTTGTTGGTCCAAGTTCTGTTTCCTTCTTTAAGGCATTCATAAGTGCATTATTTAATGCAAGTGCAACAGTTTTACTCATCTGTAAATGATCATAAAGTTTCCATGAAATATTTGACATTTTTTATATATTATTTGACTATAGTATATCATCAACAATAATATTGTACTCATTTTAATATTAATAGAAATTTTTTCAAATACCTCTAGCATTTTAAGTAATGTTGTATCCTGCATACTACCATATCCTATTTTGACAATTGATGTTACATTACCATTTGGCATTACAGATATAATTGTACTTGCTGGGCTACACATTTCTTCTTCTGAAGTAGGATCTATTACACAATTTTCTCCTATCTAAAAGAAAATAGAATATGTATTTCTTTTATCTATAAATAGATAATGATTAATTTAAATCATATTCATTTTTACAATATCTGCATAGGCTTACTTTACACAAAGTGACAATAATTGGATAATTTGTAATATCTAATTTGATGCAATCAAAAGGATCATCTGATATTTGTAAATCTGCTTCTCCACCATCAAGAGATGCAGCAGTTACCCTTGGTATTTCTGTGCTGTATAAAGCAGCTTTTACAGCTATACCTACAGCATCAAAAAGGTTGCCTCCACATTGTAATATCTATGAAGATATTCAAATTTTCTTATATGGAACACAAATGTGATAATATATATATATATATATATATATATATAAACAGCTCTTACCAAAATATCAACAAACATTTTCCAACACTTTTTATATGGCAAAATACATAAATCTTTTAAATTAAATGCAGCTGGAGTCTGATAAGATAATGACAAAATGTTACTTATTTCCATTGCTAGATCATCTCCACCTTTACCCTCAAACTCTGGGGTAGCATTGGCCGAACTATAAAATAATATATTACATATATATTAATAAAATTATGTGAATAATATAAGTTTAAATTGGTGGTTAAACAACATACCAATCCACAAAAAATTCTAATTTTCCTTCACATGGTCGATCAATATATGGTGAATCAATTTCTACTTTAACACCAACTAGAATGTCAGTATTTCCTATTCGTAATCTTGATGAACCATGCGTTTGTTGCATTAAATTGGTCTCAATTTCAAATGATCGATATTCATATCTTCTTCTTCCATCATTTCTAAAATCCGCCTAGAAGTTCCAAAGAAAGAATATTGATCTTGATTCAAAAACTTAAATCTATTTTACAATGTATACGCAAATGTATCTTATACTTACATCAACTCCATGAAGAATAAACGTTTTCTCTCCTAAGCTCAATGGAATTTCGGCCATTTTGATAAATTACATAAAAATAATATTTATCTGAAACCCAATATACATCTATATTGCATATTAATTATAAAGATTTAATTCATTTGTATTTTACATTTCCGATTGAGGTTAAGGAATCACACCGCATACGAGTGAAACAGTGATGCTAATGTTTTTAGGATGTATTTTATGTGGTAGTGTACACTACTTCTATATTACATATTTAATTATATTCTTATAAATTTTAATACGAAAATAATGTCTGATAATATGTAAAACATTACAACGTAATACATATAAGTATATAAATAATAAGGTATATATACGTATATATATAATCTGTAAATATATATGATAGCTTTAAGGCTGTTCATTTCATCTGGCTTTATAATGATTTACGTCAAAAATGAGAACAGGTATAATTCTTAACCGATATTAATGAACAAAATCTCAATTTAAAGACGGAGATTTAATCTAAGACATAATTTTTTTGAATTTTTGAAAAAGCTTTATTTTCTTTGAAAAAAATCGTGTTAAAAAATGGTATTTTTCGAGAATAGTTTATGCACAAACGAAAGGCTTGTTTAAAAATCCGAAGAAGGTACGTCTTAGATGAAACCTCTATCTTTAAAACGAGATTCTAATCATCAAAATTGGTCAAGAATTACATTTATTCTCATAGTTGGCGTAAATGCTGTCTTCGACATTTTTCGCGAAAATTTAGTTTTTTAGCTAGTAAGTTTTGTACCTCTAAATTAGCGGCAGAAGAGAAGATCCGCAACTACTGATTTCAATATCACGTTAAAGGGGGTATGTTTCTTCCGTGACGTAGTGATTACCTGCTTGTTTGCGTATGTAAATAGCTGATGCACTGATTTCTTGAAATTGCTGGTAATGAACAGCCTTAACCAAGTTTCTTGAAATACAAATAACGCGCCTTTTATGGCGCTAGTGTCGTTGTCGGTACTAATACGATTCCGTGTCTACTTTGAATCGTCAATATTTTTTTCAGAATTGTTAATGTGGATTTCATTTGTTTCAAGATTTTGTACATAACTTTACGGTGTAGAAAAATTGCAAAATGATCTTATTGAGGAATATTTTCAAGGTATCTGAATACTTTTTGTCTCTTTCTGATTTAATTTAAAAGTATTGTATATATAGTAGTATTTAAATTATATCGTTTTAATTATATTTTAAACTTGTACGGAAATCGGTGTATATTAATTAATATTATATATTAATGAACTAATCTAGAACAGATGGATGAAATCTTCATATGCTTCTGCATTACAACATCGGTATTTGGGTACATCTACATACCTTGCTTCTACTTCTTTAAAGGATACCAAAAGTTTTCAAAAATTTAAATTAAAACAAGCCAGAATGCAGGTATATATTTTAATTCATGATCTTTGGTAATCTATCGATAATGCTTCTTTAAAAATGTATGTAAGTATTTTACTTTAACAGCGCAATGATGGAGTTCCCACATACTTAAAAGCTGGTTTTCGGGATAAGGTTTTATTTAATGTAACATTGGGTTTAACTCTAATTCAAATTATTATGAGTATTTCCACAATACGTGATTTGATTAAAAAATATTAATCTTTTAATATAATTAAAATTTAGGTTATATGTTTAAATGTTACATAGCTAATAAGATCAAAATACACACATTACATTATTAAACTTTTTACTGATGTAAAACATTAATACACAATATATTACATAGACATAATTCTTTCTTATATATACTATCATGTAATAAGTTTCGGAAGAAATTTATAAGGCACTTGGTTGTTCTGCAAATACCAATATGGAGACTATTATATTCTAATATTAATTGGTAAGAGCCGAGGAAAGTATTAAAATTTATAATTATACTATTTTTTTTATAAATTATATTAAGTGACATAAATAATATAGAGCAGATTCACAAAATTTTATAAACATAATTTTTGAATGCAAGTAAGTAAAAAATGGTAGGATTTCAACTGTATTATTTAAATTTAAGCTTTATAACAGCGCTTGATAGAACAGTTGGATAAAATTTTTATACCATAATTCCCTGATATAATGATTTTATTGTATAGCTCATTCTTGTAACAAAAAGTATGAATATTAGAATAGATTCTAATATATTTGTAACCACTCTTTTGAACAGAAATTATTACTGATGTAGTTACAGTAGAATTTGGCCTTTATTAATACATTAAGATATGTTGTAATTTATCAGTAATGGATTTAGGAATGAGAGGCGTATGATCGTCCATATTGGTAAAGCAGATGTATCAACTAAAAAATACAAGTTCTTTTATATCACAGGAAAAATATTTACATCATTCTTAAGGTATTCCTTTTCAAAGAAGATGATTCATTACACAAGCTTCAACTACTGTTTTCATTATCTGTTTTACTTGTATCATCTTTAGATATTTGATCTCTACTATTATCAATAGCTATATTGACAGACTTTGGAGAATTTGCAGACTGTCTGTTGGCGTTAACAACATAGTCATTTTTGTTAGAAACTTTATTTAAATTTAAGTTTATTCTAGAGTTGCTTATCGTTGACATATCTATCATAGCATCTTTTTGCTGTTTTCCATCTTTTTCAATGATTTGATTAAGAACTATTTTTTTCGCAACATTTATGTCCGTTTGAGGAGTTGTTCGTGGTACATTATTTTGGGTATGAATTTGTTTTTTATCTTCTAAGTTTAAAGTAGGTTTCTCTTTACTTCTTTTTCTACGTTGAATCAAATCTTTTAAAGCTTCACTAAAGTCCATTAATGTTTCCGATATTGGTCTGTTCATATATTTATCTCCTATTTTATCAAATTTATCATCTTCTTCAGAAGTTAATTCACTTTTAAGATGTTTAAACTGATCTATTATTTCTTTTAAGCTTTCTTTAGCATCTTTAACAGTTTTCAAGTTGTGATTATTTGCATGATAATTATTCGATGATTTTGCATCTTCCTGTTCTATTGTTCCATCTGTTTCTCTAGAATATTCATTATTATTCAAATTAGTGCCCTGTTGCTGTAAATCATTATCTTCATATGCAAAATCTTTTTCAAATTCTTTAAATTGATCTATAATGTTTCTAATACTCTCTTTTACATTGACTGTAACTTCTTTATCTTTCCTTTGATTTATGATTTGCTGTTTTTCCTTTATATTTTGTTTTGTTGAAATTTTTGGTAATATTGTTGGCTCTACTTTTATTTTCACTGGTTTTTTAATCTTTACGTTAAGTTTACTCGTAATATCTACGTTTTCTTTTTCCTTGGTTACATCTTTTTTGATATTATTTATTTGAATTTTTTCTTGAATTCTCTTTTTTACAGTTTCTTTTATGTTACTGATATTTTCAACAGCACCAACAGCATCACTTTTAGATTTTAATTTAGTTGCTATCGATCCTTTTTCATAACGCACATCCTTTTTTATTATTGGTTGATAATTAGTGCCAGAGTTTTCTTTTATACTAATTTTTACTACGGGTATGACTTGTGATTCATTTTCTTGATTTATTACATCCATATCTTTTGAAACATTATCCAATGAATCTGCAGATGTTTCAAATAACTGTTTATTTTCATCTGATAATATATTTGATATATCATCAGATAGGATGTCTTTTTGTTTAATAGATTCACTTTCAGCTTTTATCAAAGGTTTTTCATTCAAAGATAATGGTTTTCCAATTTCTTCTAAAGATTCAACAATATCATCAAGTATTGGCTCCATACTTTCTAAGATATCATTCGTTACATTTAGACTTGTATCAGATATTGTACTATCATTATGAAATAAATTACGCGTGGAATGCTTGGAAACTTGAGCTCTATTCGGATCATATTTGATATTAGCTTTTCTTTTCATAATGAATATAGTCGGTTTTGTTTTTATTTTAATTGGTGGTAACATATTATAATTTAATGTTATATGTGAAAAGCCATCAATCGAATCCAAGATGTCATGAGTTTTTAAATAAGGTTTTATATTAGGGGAATATTTGCTTTTGGCTTCTATTAACAAATGTGTATATTGTAATATTTCTGGATCGTTAAAAGTTATGTCTTCTTGTTTTGAGTAACTGGAAAATTATTCTGACATTAGTAATTGGTAATTATATATATATATATATATATATATATATATCAAAATTTTTGCTATACCAAATATTAGCTTGATATTGTTAATTCATTACTTACATCCAAGACGAATTAGTTTGTGTAAATCTTGATACTCCAGTTTGTGCTGCTAAATTATCAATGTGCACATATACTGACTCTGTGGAATTTTGTTCAAGTCTATGCAGTCTAGCAATAGCCAAACCTCCTGGATAGTTACAACTAGCTATGCATAAGAGAAACATAGAGAATATGGTATTTAAAACCAAGTGACCAACGACAATTAGCGACAACATTCCATTCCATGGGGATTTTCCTCTATTTTCCCATCTATCAATAATAAAATTAAAATTGATAGTAAATAGTGAATAAAATTTTCTATTTAGAATTAAAATATTCTTACATTCTATGACATGCAGCTGCTGTTGCAACATTTAGCAAGGGGAAGACATATATTATAAATCTTAATTCTTTATGTGGTAGAAATGAAAATAGTACCACAAATATTATAGCAGGAACGGTAAATGCACGTACACGTGGGTCCCATAAAATCCCCAAAGGAATTAGAAAATATGAAACAGCCAGACCACGCGGAAGAGCCGAGTAAAAGTACCATAAAAATGGAGATGTCTATTTATATGTCAAGGCACGTTTACATTAAAATATAAAAATTTAAATAATAAAAAATAATAAGAATATAAAGAAAAAAAAAATAGTTAATTTTATAGAAAATTTTAAGGATACACCCCATTCACTGCTCTTATTAAGAATGGTGTTGAAATAAAATACTTCTCCTTCTGGCCATAATAAACGTTTCCAAAAGATCGTATCTATTCCAATAGTAAGCGCTAGGAATAATATACCGGCAGGTACTGCGATTTTAAGTAATCTAAAAATAAAACATTATATCAGTCCCTGTAATATTGGTTTTCTTGTTGAAAAAAAAAGAAGATGAGATATAAATTGCGGCGAAAAAATTTTCACTTTAATATCATAGAATATTCCATTGATCTAAACGCAAAAGTATGTTGCGTAGTTTTTTTTTCTTTTTTTTTTTTATCCCTGGACAAAAAAGCAAGTACTTTGTAATAAGTTTTATACGCAAACAAAGCTTACAAATCTGTGCAGTTTTGCAGAAGATCCCTTGATGATTCTAATCACTTCTGTATGTAATGTTACAGCCATACTAGGTATCAATGGTCCGCAATATAATATGTAAATACCTTGGAACAGAAAGTTTCTGGTTGGCTATATCATATAAAAGGAATAGTCCCAAAAGTATAGAAAGTTCTGCTCTGAATATGATTATGGCTGCAGCTGACGACCAAATAAACATAACATGATTCTGTTTTAACCATCCATATAGCGCCAGCAACACTAAAAACCAACTTTATGAAAATCCAAGAAATAGTTGCATCCTTTTTTATTATATTATTTAGTAGCTTAAGTTAAAAATATAATTACCTAGAGGCATGGCCATTATATTAGGCAAAGGTCTGCTAAGATAATACATAAAATGGTACTGCGTTACCGTAATAGCAACAAACCAATTTGTAAATTTAGTACCGAAAACATTTTCTAAAGCATTTCTATATAATTTCAAAGTGCCTATTACCAGCAAACTCAAAGTAGCTCTTACTGCAAACAAAAAAGAGAAGAAAAGATATCATTTCACAATAGATATATTAAGTACCATTTGAATTCTCAAAATAATTTCTAATAAAAGACTTACCTATATATTGCGCAAGAAATTTATTAATATGAAAATATTTAATAGCTGCCACGAAGGGATATGCAAGACCGGATATCGCAATAGGTCCAAGAAAAGTACGAGGTACAACTCCAGGAAACTCATGATGATCGTACTGTTAAGGTAAAGGCTTTATTAATTTTATTCAATTTTAAAATATGCATTATATAAATAATAAAATATATTGACGTGATATTGTCAAGGTTTTGAAAAAAACCGAAAAAGAAAAAACATGTTATTTGTCGATATCATAGACATAATAATATCTATACGATTTAAATCATTATATTAAGAAGTGTGCATAGTTCAAATAACAGGTGCATAAATGCAACTGTGTGTCAGCTGATTGTACGATTATAAATACGCGCATCTCGTGCTAAATATAATACAGGAGCTTTTGCGTAATATCTGTTCGTCCGTGCTCGACAACCTGTCAAGTTAGATAAATAATCTTGCCCAAGTTAATTGAAACTGTTAAAGATACTTTTTTCTTTCTTTTTTTTTTCAAACGAACGTTTATTTATGAATAATTAACGATTAACGAATTACCTCGGACAAATTAAAGCCATGATACAAGAGGTCGTGTGTCGCTTGTAGATTAAAACTTTCTTCGACTTTCGTGAATGGACAATACAACAAATGTATCGTTGCCACTAAAATAATTAAATGATCCATATTGTTGTTCTACATTTACGAACGATTCGTTTCAAATTTGATTATTCCTTTTTTGCTCATGATCAAATTCGCAAATACTTATATGGGTTTATCGTGATAATGATAAAAATGATAAATTCTATTACGACGAATGCGGCACCACGTCGTCTGCTTCGTTCCAACACTTTTTTCTAAATCCAAATCTGCGTGCAAAATCAAGAATACCAACGTATCGAATAATATTGTTCCTAGGTAAAATGATATTTATATGTTGGCAAGGAAGTGATCGAAGAAATTCTTCGTTGGTCGACAAACATATTTCTCTCTAGACATATTTTGGATAGGAAGAGTTATATATAAATAAATAAATAAATAAATAAATATATAACTGATTAAAGTTTTAAAAAGTTTTATTTTTATTTAAAAGATACGTTAAATTCGACATACGATTAATAGTAATTGTATAAAAGTATAACATTTTTTTTTCTTTTCTTCATTCATTGATGCATATTATAAACAAAAAAAAAAAAGTAATAAAATCGTATAAGACAACGTGAAGTTATTCTAGCGTGAGTGATATTAATTTTTCAGTGTTAATAAAATCCTTGAGTTACTTAAAATCGCATTAGAAAAAAAATGACACTTGGCATTTTCTATCGATACGCGTGTAATGAGAGGAACAACTAGATATACTCGTATATATATTATATATATATATATATATATATATATATATATATATATAAATATATATCTTGGCATTAAAAATATCACCGAAGATAATTGGAACGCAATTTATATATAACACATTAAATATATATGTATATATTATATGTATGTATATACACGTTGACACGAAGGGGTTAAGCATTTTAGTAAAATATTTATAAGCGATACGATAAAGAATTTAGTCACGAAGATAAAAGAATAACTGATAAATCAACGAGTAAATAAGTGGCATGGATCGATGATCGAAACGTTACGTATACAATTGTATACGTAACACGATGTAATAACACGAATACGCGCCTTTATTATCTCATACACATCATCATCGTAAATATAATCAAATAATAATTAAAGTGTATGTTTTGTTATTATTGTTATTATTATTATTATTATTATAATTATTATCATTATCATCATCATCATCATCGTTGTTGTTATTAATATTATTATTATCAATATTAATATTATTATTATTATTATTATTATTATTACTATTATCATTATTATTATCGATCATTGATAGGATGTTATATTAGAAAAAAAGAAAAGAAAAAAAAAAAGAAGAAAGAAAAAGAAAATAAAAAGTGTATATAAAATTATACGCGAGATGGAGACGATAAGCGTGAAAGGGATCGAGTATAGAACGGATTAAACGCTAAATTCGATTTAGGAATGATTTGGTGGACTCTCAGTAAGACTCTTTTTATTTTTTTTCCTTTTTTCTTCTTTATTCGGAACGTCCTCATTCCGTTTTATCCTCGATCGATAAAGAAAGATTGAGCCGATCGAAAGGGATGTTAAAAGGGATGTTAAAGAAGGAAGAATGGCCGAGATATTAGGTTAACGCCTCGGTCGTGGTGGTGCACGCGAAGAGGGCTTGTTGTGCAGCATGTGCTCGCACTTCGGAATGTGACGCTCCGCTGCCGCTTGGTTGAACTTCCTGCCACAGTGCGGACATTGAATGTAGTCGCTGGTGTCGCTGACCGGTGGTGGTGGAAGGTCACTCAATCGTCCACCTGCCGCCAGATGTGCCTGAACTTGCTTCGCCGAGCGAATCGCATTTATGAACTCTTCGTGCTTACGTCGCCAATTCGACTTCACCTCTGGCTTCTTAGATTTCAACTGTAAACGATTAAACGATCGATACGTATTTTCAGACATCTCGGTAAGATGACCGACCTAAATACGGGATACTTTTATGAAAGGGAAGGATCAAAAGTGTTCCCTTGCTCTGAATCGTTTCTAACGGAATTTATTTCCCTCTGACACTTCGAAGAGGTTCAAAATCTTAGGTGTAAACATTCTCCCTCTCTTTCTCTTTCATTCTCCCTTCCTCTATCTCTCTCTCTCTCTCTCTTTTTTATAATTTCTTTTAAAAAAGAGAAAATCTCGAAAGTTTTCAATATTATTGAAAGTATTCTTATAACTCTTACGAATAACGATACGAGCATCTTTTTATCCGTGTCAAAAATAAGCAAATATCGTATTCGTATCGTTCTTACGTCTATGATAGATCTCGAATCTCGATCTTGCGAACGTAAAGATTAAGAAATACGTGGATTTAAATAAACGGATATTTTTCACAGCATTATCATCCGCGATCGATTGCGTATCTCGATGGAAGGGAAAAAAAAACAAGATTTCGAGATTGTTTTCGATCCTTCCCTCATTAAATAAATCGAACGAACTTACATCGCCTTTCTTCGAGCTCTTCTTGACAAATGACTCTAATTCGGTCCCCTTAACCCTGTACATAGTCGTGTCGAATTGTTTCCTTTTCTTTTGCATTGTTTTCGCGCATATCTGTTCATGGAGGTTTACGCGATCCTGAGCGAATCGACGTCCGCACACCTTGCAGGCTATAAGGTTCTCTCTGAAACGATTATTATACAATGATTTCTCTTTCGAAAGTATTACCAATTAAGATTCGAATCGTGCCAATAATATGAAGAAAATTAAATAGCGAAAATGCCGAGATAATAATCGATTTTTACCAACTTTCTCTCTTTCTCTTTCTCTCTCTCTCTCTCTCTCTCTCTCTCTCTCTCTCTCTCTCTCTCTCTCCTTTTCTTTCACTTTGATTTTATTTCTTAACAACGATCGGAGAACAAAGGCAAATGAAAGAGCGTAAAGCAATGTACATACTAGCTACGGCTCTCTTCGTCCTCACTTCTCTTTTTCATTTACTTGTTGTCGAGATGGGACGGTCTCTGAAGCGCAGCACGCTTCAAGAGCTCTGATATAATAAAGCTTCATCTGCATTTCCCTTCTACCCTTCACTCTCTCTCTCTCTCTCTCTCTCTCTCTCTCTCTCTCTCTCTATCTATCTATCTATCTATCTATTTCTTTTTATTTCTATCTATTTATCTCTATCCTATCTCTTGATTGTTTCTATATAAATCGTTTCGCATAATAACGAATTACTTTGGCTATCTCTCTCCCTCGTTCCGTCAATTTTCCTCCTTTATAGTTTGAACGAGTTACAAAGCGGTAAGAAAGATCGTCTGCTTTTTAAAAGGCAGCTATTGAGAGTTATTTTCTCGGTTTCTTATTTTCCTCTTTCTTTCTTTCTTTCTTTCTTTTTTTTTTTTTTTTCTATTATTTATTCAGATAAAAACGTTTTCAAATAAATTTTAAAATGTCGGTAGAACGTATTAAATAAAAGGAGCGAAAAGGGCTCCATTATCATTTTCTTCTTACGTGGTATTTTGGCTGGTTCCACTTTTAGATGCAGGATTTCCTTTGGAGATCGGCGAAGCGTTGATCGGAGTCCTCGCTCTCGTAGCCATTTTTCCTTTCGAGCTGGAAATATGAGCCTGCGTTGTATTGCCGCTGAAAGCGGACGAGGTCGAGGACGTTGGTCTTCCCGATGTGGCCGATGATGTTTGCTGTTTCTCAAAATGAAATAAAATGAACGTAGAAATTTAGATTCTCACGAGGATGACATTTTTCTATTCTACATCGACACTCTCTGTCACTTTATATATATATGTATGTGTGTATGTATGTATGTATGCATATATGTATGATGTATGTATGTATGTATCTATGTATAAATGCACACATATACATACAGTATATGTATGTGTATCTCTTCTCTCTCTCTCTTTTTTTTTCAGTGCCGCCTCGACAAACGTATATAACTAACGAAATTTTTACTCACTTCCATTGATTGCTTCTTGGCCAATGGCCTTTTGGAATCCGTACTATCGTTAGTCTTCGAGAACGATCGTTCCTCGAAGTCGATCGTAAACGCCTGACATTTCTTCGGTACATCGTTTTGTTCCTTCCTTTCGACGATCTGTTCCTGCAAATGTAAACCGTTCTGAAAGACGTTAGGTACATCCGTTCTCGTCGCTGATCTTTTAGACGTGATCGAATCCGATGCTTTCACGAAGCTCGCTTTTATCGATGGCTTCGTTTCTTGAGTCTTAGACTCGGTCGAGACACGCTATAAGAAAAAAAAATTGTCGCTATTAATAATCTATGTATCTACGTCCCGTTTCATTGAAAGAGTAATAAATAAATACAGGCGTGAAATTCTATAGAATGACAGGATTATATATATATATATATATATATATATATATATATATATATATATATATATATATTGAGTCGATCGGAAAGTTTGTGCTCCTTTTTTTATATATGTATCTATTGGAACATGTCAGTACATGTAAAACGATACTAAAAATTCTTTTATGATATATATATATATATATTTTTCTTTTTATTTATCGATTCATTTCAATTTTGTATCCCATCGAAGATGTAAGGTTATAAATTATTATTAGGAATGACAAAAGGTGCAACGCTAACGATAAAAAGGACATTTGTAATGTTTACGAGTTTGCTGAAAGAACATTTAGGAAGTGATTTGCAAGGTTTAGATCCTGAGATATCGGTTTTTCGAAGATATCAAACGCTTCGGAAAAAGCTTTCAGCATTAATGACCAAATCAATATACTGATCGACTATTATCGGCACCGTGCAGTTCGCGGAATAGGAATGATATTAAATTGATCGGAAATTAACGTTCACGGGTATTTAATAAAGTTTTCCAATAGGCACGAACTTCCTAGATAACTGAATGTAATTATAAATATGTATATATAAATATGTATATATCTGATCGTTTGCGAACAGATGGGAATACTTACTCTAGGTAAAATATCTGGACTCTTCGAGGGTGAGGTAGGGACGCTTCTTCTCGTCACGATAGTACGACAATCGTTATCCGATGATCTTTTCGAATTTGTCGATTCGGGACTCGGACTTTTCGTAATCCTACCAAAACGCATCGAGTTCTTAGATAAAATCTTTCCATAATCCCGCAGGTGAGAATTATTCTTCGATCGATCGTTCGAAGGAAACCTTTTTCTATTTAGAGGGTCACTGTCGACGACAATTCGCGACTGCCTTTCGGACTTCGTCGAAGCCTTTAAAATTTCATTTGCAATCGCTGACCCCATTTCGGCCTGTCTCGCGGGATCGATATTGGTTATTTGTGTCAATGCTACTACCGTCGTTCCGTTACTATCAGATACGATGGATTTTCGTATGTCCTCGATAGAACGTAATGGCTTTACTACGACAAGCGTACAATCCTCGTCCTCGTGTTTTTTTTTTTTATTCTCCCTCGTAGAAATTTCCATGGATCTCTTAAGAAAATCATTTCCTTTCCGTACGTGAAACGGATCTTTCACCGAGCTAGTGCATATACGTTCGTTTTCTTTTTCAAAGCTCAAATCATGAAAAAGTTTGCGTTTGCATATCGGAGATCGTGATTTTGGAGTTCGAGCAATTTTCATCGAGTCCTTCGCTTCCGCAATTTTTTTTCCTTTGATACGACCTCGTCCTAAGGAATCTACCTTCGTTAAAGGTATTTTTCTCGAATGACCCGGAGATATCTTCAGTGTGCTAACGTTTGTATTCTTCTTTTTAGTATCTAATTTCTTGAATTGCGACGATTCTAATCTTTCGGCCCTTGCTTTTGTTGTAATAGATTCTTTTGTCTCGCACGGGACAGTCGTAGATATTTTTTCGACAGACATTTTGGATGATAAATCATGCGTCATGCCGTCCACGCAATCACGTCCAATCGTGTCTTGATATTCGGACTCGGCACCGATCGAATCGAAACGTTTGAGAGCGGATTCTACGGAATCGGTTCTATCATAGTAATTTGTCTTCGTCGGTGATGATATCATGGAAATTCTATTGGAATACGTATCGTCGGATTCATTTTTTAAAACCGATTCGGTAAACTTCAAGTTACCCATTTTTTGCTTATCAGAATGTTGAGCCTTTATTACGCGTCGTATAAGTTCGGTAGATCGTAGCAATTCTTCTTTCGCGCCTTCACTTTTAATTTGTTCCGTCGGACTTTGAAGAACTCGTTTGTATAACGGGGAGGTACTTCTCTCTCGAATTTCCTTCCTCGATTCATCGAAAGTTATGTCTTTCAAACTTACATTAGTACTTCGATTCTTCGACATGCCGTCCTCGTTCGAGCAAGGCGACGAAGTTTTCGATCGTAAAGATTCATTTTTAATGGCTTTCAAATCTTTACTGTTTCGCCGTTTAGGAACAGAAACAATTATCCTCTCGTTCTTGGACAAATGCCTTTTGCTCGACTTCGAACTCGTCAAACCTTTCAAATCGATACTCTCTGTCGCTTGTTTTTTCCATGGCTTTTCGTTTAACGATCGATTAATTTCGTTTATCGTACGGACTCGGTCGGTTTCATCCTTACGATGAAATATATTCGACTCCAATACGGAATTCCTTTTTTTAACTTCTCTGCGAATAGGATAAGTAAAGAGATTTGCCGAGCCTGTCTCGTCGACATTTCTTAACTTTTTTCCGCTCGACTTCGAATAGGTCTCATCCGCGATCGATTTTTTAATATCTTTCCTTTCCCCTTGCCTGCAAGTGTTATCGTTGTAACGCACGTGCTGATCGGTCATCGTAATTTCTTGAACTTCGGTATCTACCTCGGTCGACGTGAAACTTTTCGTACTCCTTGGACTCTTTGGACTCTTTGGACTCTTTGGACTTAATTGTAGATTCGTTTCGATAGTCCTTAACGAAGGTTTACGTTCGCGATTAGTTGATACATTCTTTAAGTCAGTAGTATCCTTTAGATTTATCTTAAGAGAAGTTTTTTTAATAGAATCAACGGTAGATCTTTTGTTGATTGACGCTTTACCATCGTGCGGCTTGTCCTTATTCGGTTTTATACCGGAATATTTCATTGAATCAATCCTTGTACGTTCTCCATCGTTCTTCGTATCTCGCATTTGTTCCTTATTTTTCGTTTTCATAACGTTACGAATAAGTTGTATGGATTGTAAATTATTTATCGAGTCCCTTCGTGACGTTAACTCGTAGTTTAAACTCTTGTTGGAGGTATCGGAACTGTCCGATGACATAAGAATTTTACGTTCCAATTTGAAATACGAGGGGCTCTGTTTCGCGATCATCTTTTGCGAGACATTCGATTGAAAATCTTTACTCGTGGTTATACCATCGCGTTTGTCCTCGTCGGTACACTTTGGTCTTGGTTTAAGGCTCATCGTCGTAGCGGATTTTTCCGTTTCAATACAGAAAAATTCAGGACTCGTATCACGTTTCTCTGCCGTACCGATTAATTCCGGAGAAGGACTGTGCTTAGATTCGGCGCTCGTCGTTATAGAACTTTCGGAACGTCTACGATATGACGAAAAAGTGGATGTTTCCCTTTTGTGAGAACGTTTATCGTTGTTGCTCGGAGCGATGGGAAAATTGTTGACTTTTCTAAGAGAAACTTTTGGACTGACGACGGGTCGTTTCGTATTCGAGGTAGGTTTCGATGTAAGCGTCGAGATGTCCAAGGTATCGATAGATATCTTCGTAGCAGATTTCTCCGATTCCTTAGAAAAGAATCTTGGGCTATCTCTACGATATATCGTTTCGTCTAAGACAGGGACATCGGGTTTTCTCTTTTGAAATATCGAGCTACCCGCAGACGTGCCGGTTTTTCTATCGTATCGCATTTTCTTCGATTTAGCCTCCTCTGTCTTCAATTTTTCAAACGGCTCTTGACCGTATTTTACTTTGGCTTTTTCAGTTTTAGACTTATTCGATCGTTTCTCCCTGATATTTCCCGTTTTCGTCTTAGTGGTCGTTGCACTCGTCGTTACGCCATTGCTGCCGCCTCTGAGAAATGTAAGTTTTGACAAAGGCCAAGATAATGATTTCTTTCCTTTTTCTTTTTCTTTTTCTTTTTTTTTCCCCCTAATCGTTTTATCGACGGAAATCGTTCAAATCTCTCACCTGACCTTGCAGTCCAAGTGGAGGTATATTTTTTTTTGTCTCCCTAGCTTAGCACGAAAATGATGTGGTTAGTGATCGTGCGTTTAATGCGCGAGAGGCATTTTACATTAAACATTTCTAGTCTCTAGTGAAAAAAAAAAAAAAAAGAAACGAACTTTGAAATCGCTTGTATTTTCCTTATCACCTTATGTTAAAACCACTGTGTGACTGGGGTTAGGGGATACATTTGGATGAACAGACAAAAAGGAGATACAGCAAGAGAGAGCCAGCCGGCCGAATTTGTTCGCAGCGGGATTATGTCGTCAGCGAGCTTAAGCTGGGATCTATCTCGAAGGTTTCGCAGCGCGTTTAGAATCGAGTTAGGGACTCCATTCGACATCCTCTTTCTGACTTGTTAAATTGATGTCACAGACAGCAATGCGAAGCTTCCAGCGACCTCCAATATTTTCAGGATCTCGTTCAACATTGACAGTTTAATTGTTACATATCAATTTTCCTCTCAAATTATTCTCTCGTCGTAACATTAAGCCGAATAACACAGGATCGTGCATTTCCTTCCTTTCCTTCCGTTCTTCTTTTTCTTTTCTTTTCTTTTTTTTTTTTTTTTTTTCTTTCATACATCTACCGATTTTAAATCCTTCGTTAAAAGCACGAAAATTGCTTCTTTCTCATCCGTTCTCTTTCTTTCCTTCTCTCTCTTTCTCTCTTTCTCTTTCTCTTGCTTTCTTTCTTACTTTCTTTCTCGGAAGTATATATGTATATATATATATTTGTTAAGCTACTACATTTGCATAGTTTTAAATGCCTAATGCCTAGTCAGCGATTGCAACGATATATGACGATAAAAATTAATCGTGTGGTAAGCAGTTGCGTATTGTTAGCATGATTTATTTTTCTAATTATTCTAATCGCGTTGATTTGTTTTTTTTTTCGATAACATACGAACATATATATATATATATATATATATATATATATATATATATATATATATACACACATATATATGTATAATGATTTATCAATCGAATATTTCCAACGAAAAATTTCGTCGAACAATAAAGGAGGATCTTAAAGTACGCGAGTTTTATAAACGATAAAATACCTCGTGATCGTTCGTGCTGGGAGCAATGGTTCCGATCGTTTCTTGGCCCCCGTAGTCGTCGGATTTGAAAGTTTACTAGCATTATTTCGTTTGGCATTCATATTCTTGAATCGTTCCAAGCGTGCCTCGGCCTGAGATAACTTCTTGCTGACAGTTCTCTTCGGTACTTTGTCGTTAACTTCGACCAAGAGATCTTCCGGAAATTCTTCGCTCTCTAGATCATTTTTAACGCGATACTTCAACGTCTCGTCGTATTGCATCAAGTGTAGCTTCGCCATCATTCGATTTCTTTGAATCGTGTCCTCGTCCATGATCTCTCGGATTTGTATCTGCAACAAGAAGCGTATTACCCCAATTCCGTTTATCCGTTTAATGGAAATAAGATGTTAGGTCGAAATGGGAAGGTATATCAAAAGGAAGAAAAGAGACAATTTTTTTTTTTCTAGGAAGAATTAATTATTTCAACCAACCTGATCGGGATAATTTCCATTAACGTAATGAGTCGTACGATTTTCGTTACCGAACACCTCCACGTCGTCCTCTTTACGTGACTCATCCGATGGTACGTCACGCGAAGATGACGATTCCCTTGTGATCTCTTCGTGATAAGAAACGATAGGTTTGCCTTCGTTAACATTGCTGTTTACGTCGGAACGCGTTACGCGTTTAACAGTAATGGATTGTCGATTGACGGTCAAACCATTGTTCCTCGAATTGCCGATGCCATTGCTTATCGGTTGCTTTCTCGTTTTATTGTCAATTGGCTCGAGGGGGTAACTTCTGTCGATGCCTTTCACGTTCGTCTGTCGTCGATCGTTGAACACTTGCTTCACCTTGTTCGAGAATTTCGATAAGATTGAATTGTCGAGTATGTAATGACGTTTGAACGTTAGGAAAACGATATTTATCTTTTTAGTTTATCGAGGATTCGTTAAAGGGCTCATCCATTCAACTTCTTTACTATCTCGAACTTTCGAATAATTATAAAAATCCAACGGTATCGGAATATTATTAAAATAAAATCGTTAAAACTTTTTACGAACATACCGGTTACTTTTAGTATTCTTCATCTTTCTTTTTTTTTCTTTTTTTTTTTTTTTTTTTTTGAAGAACCCGAGATCGAGCAATCTCTTGAATAATATGCAAATTGTTTCGGAATAACCGAGTAAAATTTAGAACAGGTACGATCGAACGGACACCCATCGCCATCCGTCTTTCCATCCAGTTGACGTAGATATATCAAGCCCGCGGAAGATAAATGTTTTACCTTGGTAGCTTGCGAGGTCGAGGTCATGTGACCGGAGGAGGAAGAAGTCCTCGTAACAATCTGGTGATGGTGGTTAACCGTTGAGGTCCCTTGGCCAGAGCCATTCGATCCTGAGCTGCCTCTTTGTGCCACCTGATATGCCCTCTGCTGTTGCTGGTCGTAAAGCTGGAGTAATTTCTGTTCCTTCTCCTGCAGTTGCTTCTGTTGAAAGCGGGCCTGCGACACGCGTTGATAATTATAATTCTCCCTCGTGGTGGCCGTCATCGAGAGGCCGAACCGCCCTTTTAACCCTTAAGCCCTAAGCAGCAAGCTTTCCTCGTTCTACGTTCCGTTCGCAAGACACCGACCGCGAATAGAACCACGAGTTGCACGCTATAGTCCGACTCAGTGCACGTAATGCATATGCACCGCGAGTGCGATGGGTAACGTCCGACCTCATCGATTCCTTTCTGACCTACATCCCACCGAGGGGTTAGTAAACTCGTTAGCTCGGTTGGTCCGCTCTTACAAAGCGCGTCGAAACTTTTCCCCTCCCCCCTTAACGTTTAACGCTCTATGCGTAGCTATATAGGACGCGACGAAATCTTCATTCCTCGTTTCAGAGTAAATTGAAATTATAAGATAAAATACCTCGCTAGCTATCTCTTTTTCTTCCTTTCTCGTTTTCTTTTCTCCCATCCTATCGTCCTTTCACTTTTGCAAATGATTAGTTAAAATTTCGAATTTTCTTACTAGTAATTATCGCCGATAGCTTCGTCGTCGTCATATACTTCGTATACGCTTTTAGATAAATTTAATGTACTTTGAACAATAGGAACGCAATATACTTTTGGGCAATCGTAAATTTGGTAATATGGATATCCGTTAAGATCGCACTTTCAGTTGAATACATTTTAAATGACAGAGATGGAAGCTCCGAAAGATGGAACGTTTTCGTCCTCGTAACATCCATTATCTAAAGTATAACTATCACGATGTCAGGCAGGTCTACAACGTCTACAACCACGCAAATATAAATTCGATGCTGATTGAATCATTGAGTTGGCAATCAGGCACACCGATAATTGATTTAACCCTAATGAGACAGCGTACTAGCGTGCCTCGGCTGGCCGCCGCCTCGGAAACCTGTCTCTGTCTATACCTGCTTGTGTTCGACGAGTTCGTATTCGCGGCCTCGTACGCTTCAATTTCGGATGCGTTTGTCTGTTGGATGTTCTGGTACAATGTAATGTCGATTAGATGCATTATAATATCGAAGGTATCGAATAGAACAATGACATTTCAAAGCGTTATGTTTAAAGAGGGTGAGTTTATAAATCAACGTTATCGTTCGTTCCTCTTATTGTCATATCATCATATTCAATAAATTTTTATATGAAAGAGAGAGATAGGGAGAGAGAGAGAGAGAGAGAGAGAGAGAGAGAGAGATCGTTTGCCAATGAAAGTGACGTGATTCGAACGATATCACGTGACTTTTGAAATCGTGATACGTGCTTAAAGCTTAAGCGACTGTATTTATAGAGAAAGAGAGAGAGAGAGAGAGAGAGAGAGAGAGAGAGAGAGAGAGAGAGAGAGAGAGAGAGAGAGAGAGAGAGAGAGAGCAACGACAAGCATTCTCCTACGTAATACCAGCGATCGATTCGCATTAAGTGCACGCTACCAATCATTCTCTCACGAACGAGAGAGAGATAGAGAGATAGATAGATAGATAGATAGATAGATAGATAGAGAGAGAGAGAGAGAGAGAGAGAGTGCCTCCAATCAAGAAAATTTGCATTATTCCGTGGTATAAGAGAATAAACAATCTGACGAAGCGTGATGAAGCGTCCACGTGTTACGGAATTTCTTAGAAAAAATGAAAGAAAAAAAGAAAAAGAAAAGGGAAGAGAAACTTGTTCGGTCGTCATACTTTCGTGGGGAATGTGAACCAAGGCAAGGCTAGCGTGATAGTCCGTCGTTCGTGTTAAATTTGATTTGGATTAGGCCAGGATACTTCGCATTTCTTTTTTTCTCTCTTTCTCTCTCTCCTCTCCCTTTTTCTTTTCTTGTATAACATTGCCAGTGAAAAATGAAAAAAAAAAAAAAAGAAAAGAACAAAAAAAAAAATACAAATAAAAAATAAAAGAAAAAGTAAAATCACGTAATTGCGAATGCGAGTGTCCTTTGAGCTAGTAAGGACACTCGAGGAACATGTTTATCGGTGAAATGAGTCCTTCAGAAGGGGATTCTTCGCGTGGGTGAAACTGTAAATTAATGTGTGTGTGTGTACGTACGTACGTACGTATGTATTTTGGGTAGGAGGGGTCGGGGGAGGGAAGGAGGGAATGGAAGCGACGGAGAGAGTGCGTTCACCTTGTCCTTAAAGAAGTCGCTGGGTCAGTGTAAACGGCCTGAAGCTGTGAAAAGGGAGCAAGAAAATGGTAGGAAAGGTGAAAGAAGATAAAGAGCAGACGTAGAGGAGAGAAAGAGAGAAAAAGATGCGAATACACGTTGATGGCGAAGGCAGAAAGGAGGTCAACGACGAGTGCTTTCGTAAGACTCGTCGTCACGTTGTCCCTTGAAAACTGGTCTCTCTCATCGTCCGAGTTCGTTTCGTTGCATTTCATAGGAAAGAAAGAAAGAAAGAAAGAAAGAAAGAGAGAGAAAGAGAGAAAAGAAGGACGAGGCTTTCTTGAACGAAGAAAAGGAGAAAAGCTATGATCAAAGACGAGACGAAGAGAGTATCTTTATATTATGTATATACATACATATGTATATGTACATATACATATATATATGTCATATTTTATGATATTTCAAAAAAACTACAAGGGAATCGTCGTTTCGTCTCTACCAATATCAAAAGCTATCTATCTACTCTATTTCGATAGTGCATCATGGATACATAGTACATTACATTTTCCGGAGACTTTACTCCGTTGGTCAGATTCGTTGTAAAGTAAGGAGGTTCATGAAAGTTCGATGACGTTTGCAGATCCATCGGTATGGGACGATTGGCAAGTTGTTTCGACGCAATCGATTCGATTCTCGTTCGTTTATTGGATTCATCTTTAACGATGGTATCGTGATTATTTTTCTCTTCGGTACGATCCTGCCAGCAGGCAATAAATTTCTCGACCAAATCGCCGTATCCCTTGACCTTTTGTCTTCTCACTTCTGACCGATTGTCCTCCATTATGGTCGATCATATTAAAGGGGGACGACTTTTATTCATTGATGACATTGATATGTCCATAGAAAATATTTTTCGAACGGTTGTTTGTCTCAATAAACTAAATTTTTCTTAGTATCGATATTGAATAACGACGTTGAGCTAATCGTTGTTTATATACATACATACATATATATATATATATATATATATATATATATATATATATGTATTTATGTATGTATGTATGTATGTATCTATAGATACGTGTTTATACACTGTTGTCGTCCTGGTGAGTACAGTGCGTCGGACGTGACAAGTTTTATTGTGCGTTTGATTTGTTGACAGAGAGAAGGTCGTAGTACCGCGTGTCAAGTTCACAGTCTTCTCTTCGTAAACTTTGGAAGGACTATTTCCTCGAGAAACTCGCTGCCGTTCAGACGTTAGTCGAATAAAGCGTACCAAGTTCGTTATCGAACTTCCGCGACTTGCATATCGCGTGTTCCGGTACTTTTTTACTGTATCGTTCCTTTTCTATAGTTCGTTTTATATTTTCTCTTTATATATATATATATATATATGTGTGTGTGTGTGTGTGTATATTTATGTATATATAAATGTATATCATATACGTGTAATAACGATAATTCTCTTATAATGTGATTATAGAAGTAACGATATGCTTACAATATCTTTGTTTTCTTTTCATCCAACAACTTCTCTTAAGTGTTTGTTTTCTATTATTACTCTCTCTCTATATGTATATATATATATATATATATATATATATATATATATATATATATATCGACGACGTTATAGTTTTCAGTTTCTAACGAAATGTTGTACGTACCGTTAGAAAGAGGAAAGAGTACTCGTAGGGCAGCACACGAATGTTGCCACAGTAAACTGTGTTATATCCAACTCTCTACACGGTGTATTCGTGTTTTGTTGGCACGCATGCGTAACATTTCTATCCTTAGAGAGTTTCGCATACCGGGTATAATGGAAACACAGGATAACTGCGTTATAGTTATAAAGACGACGTGGTCTCCTCGAAACTAACATTTTCGTTTGATCGTTTATTACCTTAAGGAATATTAACGAAGTTTATCATCGGAGAGAGAGAGAGAGAGAGAGAGACAGAGAGAGAGAGAGAGAGAGAGAGAGAGAGAGAGAGAGATATCGTTTATATCGATTTTTACGATTGAATTAAAGTTTATTTATGATCCCGTTCCTGATAATAGATCGATCGCGCGAAAGATGCTTTTCGATGGAGCGTGTGAGAGAGAGAGAGAGAGAGAGAGAGAGAGCATACAGCCGAGTGGTGGAGAAATTCAAGGTCAGCATATCGACGTTCCACGGATCGAAGCACCTAGAAATTCTGACTCCATCGAGCGAAAGGTTCAAGGTCTCTCGAGAATAATCGTCTCGCTTGTGCAAGACGATTGCTTACCCGTTCAAACACACGGGGCCTTCCCTAATCACCCGTGATAAGTAATAACCAATAAGTAAAATTCTCCGTGTAACGAGTTACCCACTTGACGATTAAGACAATTGGGTCAATGAATTAAATAATTCTCGAGTATAAGCTTACGTCTATAACTATACCGTTTAATATTAAATATAAAATAATATTATCGTATAAAATATTCGGGGTACAAAGAGGTGCGCCGAAGTTACGAAGAGGATAAGAACGATCGTTAACTGCCTACGCTTGACCTTCCTTCCAGTCGTTCGTTCTGGGACGAGTTGAAAAGAAGAGAGAGATAGAGAGAGAGAGAGAGAGAGAGAGAGAGAAAAGAAAGCCATTAAAGTAGTATAATTACGTCATGATACTTTTTCGAGAAGGCGTAATTCCGTTCTTAATATACATATACGTACGTAAGTTGACATTTATTTGTCGTTAAAAGTAAGCGTTTAAAATATGTTCGAATACTCTGCTGTTAGACACAGGGGTGGTGGGGAGTGGGCGGGGGAGAAAATATTTCCTTCGAACCTTCGTCCTTCGTCGTTATCGCGTAAACAAAAACGATATTTTAGAATTCCTCGAAAAATGAAAATAAAAAAAAAAAAGAAAAAAAAGAAAAAGGAATACACTTATTAGAGAACAAATAAACGTGATCGCGTAAACATTAAACGTTATCTTGGTTCGTTCTATCCGTTCTACCGAGTCGAGTAACTTGTCATTTAACTGACACTCGATTTTATTATTTAATGGGGAAACAGGTATATCGGACATGGCCGGAGGTGAACTCGTTCACGTTTTTATGCGGTTTCATGGACGTGAATGCCGTCACGATGTCATGCGAGAAGAAGGTGCGAGCTTGCGGTCTCAGTTCTGCGTCTTCTAGTTCTGATACGGATAAATCTTTGTAAATGTGGGTTTGGAGCAAGGAGGACTGCCACCTCTCTCTCTCTCTCTCTCTCTCTCTCTCTCTCTATATATATATATATATATATATATATATATATATATATATATCTCGTTCCCTTTCTGTCTATCTATCTTTCTTTTTCTGGTACTTATCGACACTCTCGATAACGGTCATCCTTGGAAGTTATAAATTATTTATAAGAAAATTCGCCGTTGCAAGACGCTCTGGCGATTTGTAATTGTAATTTATTTTGCCCCTGTGGAGGAGAGTGTTACACGTTACTTACTTACTTACTTACTTAGTTACTTGTTAGACAAGCGGACGGCCAACTAACGCAATTATATACCGGATTCGTTTTACGAATACGTGTGTGTACATACGTGTCACGAGCTCGTGAGAATCTAGGTATGCCTTATCCGTGATAAAACGTTTATATGTACATAGTACGCGTTGAGACTTGTCTCGTATGTTAAAAGTATTATACCTATGTACATACATTAATGCTTAATCGAGCTCTCGCGAGATAATAGTGCTTACGATTTTCCATTGGAAAAATTATCGATTATAGCGGAATTTCATCGAGAAGTGAAGAGATGAGATGAGATGGGATGGGAAGGGGAGGGGAGGAGAGGGGAAAAAAAAATATCCCGTTTGAGTTTCGGGCGAGCGTGGGTGCTTCGAAAGTACACCGATACCGTATACCACCCACGTGCCTATCGTCGTTATCCTCGGTGTCCAAACATTTTCTGCGTTCTTTCCATCGAATTGTCTAATAAGTTTTTATAGCATGCCACTCATCCATCCCTCCTCCTCCTCATCCTCCTCCTCCTCCTCTCTCATTTTTTAACGAGAGAAATTTATTACGAGAGAATACAAATTTTCTCTCGGTATTATATATACACGGCATTTCGTTTATCTCTCATTTCCTCGGTACTCTCTCTCTCTCTCTCTCTCTCTCTCTCTCTCTGTCTTTTTTTTTATTTTTTGTATTTTTTCCTTTTTGTTTTCCTTCGCAAAATTTTTGCTCCAAATATCATAGCCGAAAGAAAAGAGAGAGAGAGAGAGAGAGAGAGAGAATGAAATGCTCGATAAATTTTTACGATAAAATATTCTCGTCGGATAATTCGAAGCGTTTTTTTTTTTTTTTCTTTCGAATAAACGATCGAGTTTTTTTTTTCTCTTGCCCCTCGACAGTCGAGAGTTGTTCTCTTTTTATTTCGTTTCTCTTCATCTTTGGTTGTTGTTATTTTTTCTTTCTTTTTTTTTTTTTTTAATTTTTTTCGAAGACGAAGAAAATAAAATAATTCAACGAAGTCGTGTTCGTAGAACGAGGACGAGGCTTCGTCGGACGGTGACTGAAAAGACGAAGGAAATGACGTCACATTATTATGGTTACGGATCTCCGTGGTCGGTTGCGGTTGACAAACCAAGCGTCTATGATTCCGTTCTCCTCCTATCCCTTTTGCCATCCTTTTTCTTCTCTATATTTTGCCTTCTGCCTCTTCCTTTCTTCGAGGATTGCTCTTTTGTTAGGACGTCGTTATATGAGAGTTCAAAGTAGCCTTTGCATTCTACCCGACCAACCGGCGACATTCGAAACCAGATAGCGACCACTCGAATCGAAGAAAACAACCACGACATTTCGGTACACTTTTCTAGAGAGAGAGAGAGAGAGAGAGAGAGAGAGAGAGAGAGAGAGAGAGAGAGAGAGAGAGAGAGAGAGAGAAGACTCTTTCGAAAGACCGAACATGAATTTTCAAATTATTATCATATCCCTCCCGCTGTTGTCTTTGCTCGAAATAAAATGATTAGGTACAAGGGATGATAGACTTTGAGATCTGTCAAAACAAAGCTCGTGGAGCATGTTTAATTAACTATTTATTACGACAACATCGCAATCTCATTTCACCGGTTTCTTCGTCGTATTTCAACGTGAAATATTATTCAGACGTTGGATATCTCTGTCCTCTTTGGTTTTGGGTACATCGAATACGTGGGTCGTTAGCTAGGTCATACGCTGGTAAGACAAGATGCCATATATGCGTCGAGTCAGCGCACATAACCGATACGTGGGCCAAAGGAGAACGAGAGATAGATAGATAAATATATATATATATATACATACATACATACATATATATATATATATATATATATATATATATATATATATATACACACACACACACATAGATAGACAGAGATGGAGAAAGAGAAAGAGAAAGAGAAGAAATATATAG
Source organism: Dolichovespula media (assembly GCA_911387685.1). NCBI lineage: Eukaryota > Metazoa > Arthropoda > Insecta > Hymenoptera > Vespidae > Dolichovespula > Dolichovespula media. Next base: position 6,726,453 of record OU426860.1, read on the forward strand.
CGGTGTGCCTTAATCCAACCTAAGAACATATCGAGAACGCGCGAACCTGCGTTCACGAGGACTGTCACAATACTCGTTACGATCATTCGAGGATCATTGTAGATCATAGATCCGATGTTAGGATAACATTTATTAACGGGAATGGTTATCACGATTTTCTTTTGCTCACCTGCAGCATCTCAAGACGCGATGACGCCTGTGGTGCTGCCATAGTCGACTAGCCGTATTTTTCCTCTCCTCGTGTCTCTCGATCGCTTCGTTCTGCAAACAAGCAATTAAATATTCTATATATTGCATACGGTCGGGATACAGTAGACCGTATTAAGGAAACATCGTAGCATGGTTTCTATTCTCTACTTAGGTACAATCGTTCGCTCGTTCGTTCGCTCGTTCGTTCGCTCGTTCGTTCGCTCGTTCGTTCGTTGGTTTGGATGCCGGCACTCTTCCAGCACTTTGGAGCTTTTAATGACGTCATTATCTAAATTAAACCCACGAGCGTGTGTGTGCAGTAGCCGAATATGCATCCAACTACCAGTCTCAAAACTACCGGTAACTCACGCTCAGAGATATATTCACTTCTGGATACAGTCCGTTGCATCCGAATACACGCTTACCCCCCCCCCCCCCCCCCCTCGAACACAGATACAGAATGCTAAACGAGTTCCGAAGAAAAAGGACGCGGACACGGACGCGGGATTAATTTGAACGCCTCGAGCTCACAGAGTGGAATCGCCCGTATTGTTCGATCGAGAAAAACGATAGACGAAGATAATCGACGTAGTTTCTACGATCTCGTCCTACGTGGGGGAAAAAACTTTGGTTATTAGGGTGTTATCAACCAAAATGTACGGACGTTGAGGAACACACACGTCCTGGATAAGCTAGTATGCGCTTATATCGAACTCGCCCACGTTTCGTGCCAATCGATCCACCCACGTCTAAATACGTTTGATTTTTTACTCGCTACAAAAATCGTTTACAGAGAGAGAAAGAGAGAGAGAGAGAGAGAAACAACAATCGACTTCGTGCTTCATTCTCCACCCACGACGATATTGCGAATCATTACGTGTAACGACACGAAGGGATCGAGTTTAATACTTCGAGATCGTTGTAATGGAACAGGTGGACAAAGTGAAAGCACGAGACGATTGGATAATAGAAATTCTCCAAGACTTTTTTGCCGATTTATTCACGAAGAACTTTTGATAAAAATCAACGATCTTCGAATATCGTGGAAAATTTGTTCTTCTTTTTTGCATTTCGTTATAAATTCGAGAGAGAGAGAGAGAGAGAGAGAGAGAGAGAGAGAGAGGGAGAGAAACGAGGAAAAGTTGAAGTGGAGTTTCGTTCGGAACACAGCCGGGATAATCGGTTTTGGAGTACTAGAAAATCGGTTCAATAACTGGATCGAATATTCATGAAAAATTTCACACCTACGTAGAATCGAACGTGCACCGGTTGTTGTTCAATCACTCGTATTGCTTACCAGCGAAAATCGATTTTTCTCTAACTACTGCTACAAACTACCGATTGTTCTCGGTCGATTATATTTAGTTACTTGTATTTCTAACAAACGTTTTCTTTTTTGTTTTTTCCTTTTCCTTTTTCTTTTTCTTTATTACGAATCGAAACAGAAAGTCGTGCGATTAATCTTGAAGTAAAGTTATTTCGCATCCTTTCGCGGACTGATTAACGTTCGTAGAATTTCTAAGCACTAGAGGTAGACGCGAAGCGAAAGTTGGACGGAAGGGCCATCCCGTAAAACTGAAAACTCTCGAGGAGAAGTTTGGCACGAGGTATTCGAGTTTGTTCGTGTGCGTCTGGGTCGCGTTCGCTCGTAGAAAATTATTAACTTCAAGTTGTGTGTCGCGCTATGCCATGTAGTAGTCTTCGTGGTCTTCGTCTTTGTCGTCGTCTTTGTCGTCTTCGTCGTCGTCGTCGTCGTCGTCGTCGTCGTCGTCGTCGTCGTCGTCGCAATAGCGTTTTTAGGACGGCGCACAGCTATCGTGACTCATGACGGCGACCTATGACGTAATTGCGACAATCTTTTATGGTTAAGAAGCGCGAACGACGAATACGATTCTTCATTCTTCGTTAACTTTCGATTTCAACGTTCAACATCATAGTACGACATGGTCGTCGACATGGTCGTCGTCGTAGTCGTCCTCGTCCTCGTCGAATTGATTTCAATCGATTCCATTAGCAAATAATCACCTTGGAAAATGATCTCCTTTCGATCGTTAACTCGCAATCGATTCACACTCTCGGTTATCGCAATACTAGATACCTAACTAATACGTTGCAAGGCGAACCTGCGGTTACAATAACTTGTGATTCCACCCTCATGAATAATCTCGCAAGGTGTTATTGAACTTGAATGGACCGCTTCGCGTACCTCCGATATTACCCAACTCGTCCCTTTGTATGCTAAGTCCATTGTAATACGAATTCTCGCGGTTTGCATGTAGTATCCACGCAGGCTAGACCATTCTCTATGTATTCGTCGCATTTGCGCGTGAACGATGACGCGCTTTAAAAAACAGTGATATTTTATAAAATCCCATTTGAAAAGTTTCGCTCTCGAAAGAAATTCGTTTTCTAGGACTTCGGTGGGAGGGAGAGGGGTAGAGGGGTAGGGGGGATTGTAACGAGGCGATCGCCAAGTTTTTCGATTTCTTCTTCGCCTAAGGAAAAGAAAAAAAAAAACAAAAACAAACAAGAAAAAGAAAATAATCCTTCGGCGTCGTATACTTTGCATTTTTCTAATTAATTATTTCAACTTGAGGAAGTATGAGAAACGAGAGTGTTGATAAATATTTATTTTTTTCGATTTTCTTTTTCCTCCTTTTTTGATTCTTTTTCGTCACAAAGTCGTTCTTCCTTTCACCCGATGGAAAAGGTCAGAAAAAGAAAGTTACTAAATTAAATTGAATTTCGACCTTTCGGGTAGGGTATGGGCTTTTGTTAATAAAAGGCTTAGGTAAAATTTTAATTAGAAAAAATGCATTAATTAATCTGATAACGATAATAACGATAAATATCTGACATTTTAACATAACGTTGAGTAACGCAGGTATTCGGTCACGCTCGTGTCCTATTGCCAGTATTATTTATAGTTTAACTAAAAATGTACGTAAGCCAGGATTACCATTACAGTCCCATGCGTATGGTCACTGTGGCAGGTACGCTCGACTCCATTTCTATAATTAAACGTGGCGGTCACGAGAAACGTCGGACGCGATCGTATGCGAATGTAATTCGTTTTAAAACGGAGGAACGATTTGTTAAGGGAAACGTGCGAACGAATTCTCCCACATGGGATGCACGTGTTGCTGCAACGGGACGAACTTTGTATCATGAAGAAATACCTATTCGACGTGCCGATGCATTCCAACGATATTGCCTGCACTTTCGTTAATATCAAAATATAACAATCGAGAATATTCGCGATACCGTTCGTCGTAGAAAATTAATACGAGTTATATATCGAAAATATATTCGATTCTAAATTCGATTCGATTCTAAACATTTTATTCTTTCGTTCTTTTCTTTTTCTTTATCGTAATTATTTGTAATTACGAAAATATCGTCATATGTATTTGATCGATAATTATTTGCATATTTTATTCATAATTCTGACATTATACTTGGGTACTCAGGCATACACACACGCACACACGCACGCGGACTCGCACACACACATATATTTTTTTCTTAATTAAAATACGAAGATCTTTAATGAAATAGATGGGAGAAATAACGATACGAATAATCATAAAGAAATATTTCCGCGGATATCTTTCAATATCTTTTAATCGATCGATCGATTAAATAAAGTTTAAAAATAGTCGAAGCAAATCGTTGTGAATAACCTCGTATTGTTAATTCTCAGTATATGTTAATGATACGATTGGGATTGCCGAGGTCTCGAGAAGTCTTGTAAACACTCGGAGAAAGTAGACGCTCGATAGACGCTCATAGTCTAGCCAGGTCTAAACATCTTCCCTCTTTCTCCTCTCGTGGGGATCTACAGCGCGTGCGAACTATACTAGCTAGCTAGCGAGTTGTGTACTTACGTAGAGATCATCTTCCTTCGAAAGTCACGATTTTTCGTTGTAATTAACCGCATTACCGTACGATTCTATGAGTTTTAAAAAAGCGATTATCTCTCGAGCGGATCTATAACGAGCTACTTTCAGGATTCGACTATCCATCCAGCCATCCATCCATCCATCCATCTATCCGTCCATTCGTCCATCCAATCTTTAAATTAAATTTTCTTTTCTTTTCTATCGATAATTACGTTCGTCGATTTTACGATTACGTTTACGTTTAACGACGACGTTTTTAAACGATCAAACGCGAAGGTAAATCAACGAGGAAGATTCGCGTGTATTCCCATTGGTTAGAAAACTAAGAGACAAACAACTTGAAACTTACCTTTTCCAAGGAAGTAGTAAGGTACTCCAACGGAGAAGGAATTGCAGGTGATTCGTGCAGCTCGTCCTTTCGTGCTGAGGACCAATGTAACACTGACAGTTTCACCGTCCCTCTCTCCTCCGTCCGTTCACGCTCCCTCTCTCATTCACCCAATATCTCTCTCTCTCTTTCCAACTCTCACCAATGTGTCGGAGGAAGAGGAAAGAAGGAACGAGCAAAGAGGAAACACACGACGCAGAGGAAGGGTTATCAACCCACACGTATAAATGCAGAAACGTGGCCGATGTTTTTTGAATATGATTATTACGATCCCTTCTGTACTTCGACATATATCGTTTATCTCGTTAATATCGACGTATTAACATTATGTCTTCTCTTCTCTTTTTTTTTTTATTTTTTTATTCTTTTTATCGCACGAGTTTTCGCGATTGAAAAAAAAAAAAAGTGAGAACGTGAGAACACACAAGGAGGATCGTACGGGTACTTGCGTAATCTTTTTTTTTTTTTTATTTATTTATTTTAAAAAACGTTCAATAAATTTATCGATTAGATCGATCGTATTAAAGGTATCGTATATGTTTAGTTCGACACGTGTCTCTTTTATTTATAAGTAGTATTTATGTACGTAAATATATTCGTGTAAACAAGGAAGTCTGATCGATTGTATGTGCTATGTATTGATATGGATTAATTATCAATCGAGAGGGAGATAGAGATAGATGGATAGATAGATAGATAGATAGATAGATAGAGAGAGAGAGAGAGAGAGAGAGAGAGAGAGAGAGAAAGAGAGAGAGAGGGTGGGGAGAGGGGAGAGAGAGAGGGAAAGAGGGAGAGGATAAGAGAGTAGATGCAATTTGCCTGGCTCGACGAGACTTAAAGTCTCGCTGTGATTCACGAGGTACATAAGCTAAGCTATCCTCCCTATAAGGCTTCGTTTAGCAGTTGGAGTCTAGAAAGAGGTGGAGAAAGAGTGGTAGTATCAGTATTAGTAGTAGTAGTAGTAGTAAGAGAGGAGGAGTGAAGAACGGGAAGAGGGAGAGGAAGAGGAGAAGAGACTGGACGAGTTCCTCGACGAAATGATAGATAGCAAAAGTCTTGGTTATCGTTTATATGCCATGCAACGAGTGATCCATCGATCTTCTTAAATGTAACGGATATGATCGTGTCTCGGCCGATCTATCTTATTTCCTTCGATAACCAAAAAACTAAAATCGTCCGATCGTTATGCGGTAGAAACGAATTAACCGTTTAAATCGTATACAATCGTTGTAATGTGCGTTTGAACATATTCAAAGAGCTTAACGCAATTCTTGCGATGTAATTATGGAAATTTACGTTCGATAAACGCGTTAACGATGTTTTAATATTTATATTCGATATGATGAGTAAGATTTGAAGAGCTAGAGTCATCAGGTATAACCTCTAATTCTGATTCCTCGTACGTACACCTACTTTCTCGTTGCCTGGAGGCCAATATCGAGGACAATCGTAACCTTCCTTCCCGATACGTGGGTGTTTCCTATTGAAGTGAAAGAGTATGTGTGTGTGTTTGTGTGTGTGTGTGTGTGTGTGTGTGTGTGTGTATAAACGGATACTTTATTGTGTATTTGATATTAATAATTTGTATATCTCCAAAGTAAATTTTCAATATAATCGACGCTTTTCAACATCAATCGGATATCTCGTTACAAACAAGATTATCCGAGCAGCGTTCTCGGCTCTCCTTTCGGCAATACGAGTAGGATTATTTAACTTGGGCGTATTTATATAATCCCATATAGTTCGTATCTCCTGAGTCATAGGTGTTCTATAAAATGATATTAACGCACGTCCGGAGTTGGGTGTTTTTTTCTTCTTCTTCTTCTTCTTATTCTTCTTCTTCCTCTTCTTCCTCTTCTTCTTCTTTTTTTCCTTTTTTTTCCTTCTCTCTCTCTCTCTCTCTCTCTCTCTCTTTTTTTATTTTTATTTTTTTTTCTTTACGATCCACGCTCGACGTTTATTTTCTCTCGGGGGAAAACTCTCAGAGCGATATTTCCTTCCTTAGATGGATATTTCTAATTAACATCGGGCTAGGTAACGTCGTTTTTCTAGTTAGCATCGTACTAGAAACAAGACACGGTTTTACACAGGAGATCGGCTGTTCTGAGTTGATACACACTTTATCTGTAATATTTCGAACGGCTCGATTAAAAGTGTAACAAAAAGGTTGCCCTTTAATTCTCGAAAATAGGCTTCCTCCAAGGATAGATTTAATTAAAGATCATCTCATCTCTGGAGGAATCTCGCTTGGTCATCGGCCAAAGGCTTGAGTTCCTATGTCATTGAATCGTTAATTAATGGGCATCGAATTAATACTCTCACGATGAAACCGTGCTCGATTCGAAGTCTCTATTTAGAGAGAATCGAGTGGTAAATAAACCTTTGAGAAACCGCGTCTGGATTGCGTCGAGTTTAAAGAGGTATCGAGATGGTGCGTTCTAAGATGTCTCGCGATTATAGGTGAGCTATTGTTTTCGATGAAGTCAAATACGTGTACGCATTTAGCCAACAACTTTTGATTTCACACTTCGTTAGACACGATGAGACATTAGAAAAAAAAAAAAAAAAAAAAAAAAAAGAAAGAAAAATAAAAGAAAAAAAAGGAGAAGAAAAAAATTGATTTATTCTTTTCCCGTAGGTGGTAATGACTCTTATGACTCATTTGCCTCTTTCTGCATCTTTACATAATGAATCAAAATACACGGCGCGTATCTGCTTCGTCGTTGTCGTCGTCTTAGTCGGCAACAACACGCATAGAAGAAGTTGTTGATTAAAAAAAAGTTTCGATGCTTCCTCTCCTCTCGTAACTCGAGTAACCTGCAATTATTAACTCGAAGTTTTCACGTTTATTACGTAAACTTTTTCCGCGACTTTGACTTGAGAGTCACCGACGCCTACTACGGCAATACGATTACGTAGGTATCTACTTGTGTACTCGTTCTCTCATCGTTACTTTTTTCTCTAATTAAGAAAGAAAATCGATGATCGTTGAAAAATTTATTTCATTATTTTCGTTCTCGGATGATACGGAAATATTTATTCAATTATTTCTAATAACGCGACCGTATACGGAACGTTAGATCAATTTACTGTCAATTTACGCCAACACGTTTTTCTTACGAGAATTAAAAAATTTATCGATTGAGATTATTTTTCTATTTGACAATTAGCCGATTGACATTTCACAAACGCGAGCGCGAGTTTATCTTCAGAGATATTTTCAGATGTACATGCTAATGATGTCACGAACAGTTCAAACTCTAACAAAGAATCGATTGTTCCTTTAACTCTCTGAACTCTTACTTTTTTCGCGTGACCAAACAAAGATTATATAATGTAAAATTTATGCCGGTATAATTATACTGTACTAAATATAAAACTTATGCTTAGTAAACATTAACCTTCGGATATGAATTAATAATAATTTTCTTACGATGAAAATTAAATAAAGTAGGTATATACGAGGGTGTAACTACGAAGTTACACGAGATAAAGTTTTAGTCAGTTAATTTAGTTTTATATTACATTTTCTTTAATGATCGAAGTTTTATGTGGCATTTTTATTTGTCCAAAGTTTGAGAAGATATTAACGAAACTCTCTATCCTTAAACACACACACACACACACACACACACACACACACAAAACAGTGAACTATTTCGTTGACCTGTTGCTCTACATTCTCAAAGCTTTTCAATAATTCGAATTACATATTTTCTTTTCGCAAAGTGCGCGCTTCCAACAAAATTCTTTGAATTCCTTTTGGAATAGATGGTTTACTCGCACGAACGAAGACGAGCTCATACTATTTTAAACGTTTTCATCTTACGAAAAAGCAATTTTCAAAGTCACGTCGCCGGTTATTCGATCTCTAACCGAACGAAGTCATAGCACGAAGTACCGAAGCCTTTGTGGATTCGACCATGTCGTAGGATCGGCTCTGCTTCAATCGGCAATTCGGATCGCGGAAATGAGGTCATCTGTGACATATTGCGGACTGACGGAATACCTAATTTCATTGTAATTATGATAACCGATCATAGTGTATCATCAGAGACAGTTACGATGCTCGTTAGGATCGCGCAAATGAATTGATGATGATAATAATAATAATAATAATAATAATAATAATAATAATAATAATAATATATATATATATATTAATATAACAAATATATAAGAAACAATTTTGTATTCTTTCTTTTCTTTATTCATCATCCTCTCTTAATTTATTTTTCCTCCAATGGAATAATATTTTCTTCTCTCTTTTTCCTTTTCTTCCTGACTAATGTTTATTTTCACCGTTTTGTGTAAACGTTTATGTTTATGTTCACGTTTATGTTTATTCATCAAAGCGGTCGAATACGAACGATATTCAAAGTCGGTATGGCAGAATCGAGTTTCGCAATATTCGCATGGCCAACGAGTTCTACGATTTTCCCACAGATGGCAGTAGTCGATGATGTCCGACCAAACACGGTTCCATTCTCCTTACTTAGGAGCAAACCTTGATTTGCCCTAAGATATTTTTCTACGCTAGCTATTAAAAAGTATTTCTTACATCTATTAAATTTATCGGATAATAACGTTATCGTGTGTCTTCATTCTTCGAGATAAAACTTGGTATATTTGTCGAAAAGTTTTCCCCGTTCGTTTTAATAAGGGTAATTCGTTTGACTACTAACTGGAACACTCGACGAAGTTCCTCGTAGAAACAATGATCCTCCCCATTATGATTAAGAAGTTTAATTCGTGTAAATAAACTTTTCGAAAAGTAATTCCGACGAAAAGGAACGGCGAATGTCAGTTTGTAAATAAAGAGGATTAGTAATGGTGAGAAAATTGGAAAGAAACGATGAAAATGATATTGGAAGCTGACTTAGCTCGGCTAGCAAAAGTCTTATTTATTAATGTCTGCGTATCGATCTTGTACGTGATTATTGAAAGGGGCCGGGAATTAGAGTTTCTCTCGAAACGTAGTACGACATTTATCTTTGAATCGAAATTAATAAGTTTCCTGATTGGTACGAGTGATGTGTGTGTGTGTGTGTGTGTGTGTGTGTGTGTGTATGTATATATATATATATATATATATATATATATATATATATACGTATATATGCATATGTATATGCGCGGAGATATAAAACGAGTTTCCGCAAGTTGAATGAGAATTTATTCGTAAGCTTTACATTGTTTTACGGTTTTTGAACTACTCGTTAATTCGCGAAAGCCTCCTAGCAGAATTTTTATTATTTCTGTTTTTTTTTTGTTTTTTTCTCTCTCTCTCTCTCTCTCTCTCGCTCTCTCTCTCTCTCTCTCTCGCTCTCTCGCTCGCTCTCTCTCTCTTTTTTTTTTCATTTTCACGTAGAAATGTTAAGCGCGTAACCGTGAAAAACGCAAGGTAGATCCTTTGTACCGAGGATATTTCGTTTGATCGCATCCTTTCTTCCTATGCAGTGGAATCGGTCCCGTTGTGATGGAGAGCTTTGCAACGTTAACGCTTCTCTGCATTGCACCTGTTTCGAAGCCGATCTGTAGCAAAGCTCGTCGATGGTGAACAATGTGCCGACCGGCGAAATTTTCTTTTTTTTTCTTTTTTTTTTTTTTTCGTCGAATTCGATACGTGCGCAAATGTATCCGATACCGAGAGTTTCTCTATGCTTTCGAATTGTGTACCGGTACAACTTTCATATATTGATCTCGATCCTTTTTCTCAAAACGTATCGCGAATGCGAAATCATTTATAAAAACAAAAAAAAAGTATATATATATATATATATATATATATATATATATGTATGTAAAGCAAATAGAAGTGAACTGAGGGAAACTCTCACGTTTTTATTTATTTATTTTTTTATTTTTTTTTCATAAGTACAACGTATGCATTCGCAAGTTTTCATGAATTTCAATTAAGCATCTCGTATCGTCGACGAATATTTGAAAGAAAATAATGATCGGGCCCGTGAAGGAACGGACGGGCGGGGAAAGCCCAGCAGGGATGGGGAAAAATCGACCGGTTGATGGAAAAACGTTATTAGCGTGATTATTATTTCCGAGTAGGTGGCTTTGGAGCGAATCCAAGAATGCACGGCAGAGCTGACTTAACTTTCTGCATTTGAGCGATGGGTAACGAACGGCTGTTGCGAGTGAGAAACGGGGGAAATGGGAAATTCGTGCCGAAAATGACACCGAGAGGCGAAAGCTACTACAGTCGTTGTTCCTGTTCCCGAACGAACACCCACGAATATATAAATATATGTATGAAAAGGTACACATCGTGTGGATATTGCAGATTATACAAGTTTGTGTACTCTTATATACTTATATATATAATATATATATATATATATTATATATTATATATTATATATATATACATATGTATGTAATATATGTATAGATAAATATATATATATATATATATATATACACACGTGCAATACTCATCGTTCCGTTTTTAGCTAGTAGCTCTCGTGCGCACACTATTCGCTACTTCGTACAGTAGTCCGTTGTTGTAGTAGGTAGGTGGGGTGTGGAGTAGAGGGAAGGCCAACTCTATCCGTGCGTCCGTGCGCGCAATATTACGTGTCGCTTTTTCAAACTCAAACGGGAAAGTTCCTTTTCAATGCCGTCCTCTTTCTTCCAGAGGACCCTTTTCTATATGGACGAACGACGTTGTCGATCCTACCGTTGCTAGTGCTTTTACACGTTTGTAGAAGTGAGACGGGAAGATAGGAGGAGCGAGAGAGAGAGAGAGAGAGAGAGAGAGAGAGAGAGAGAGAGAGAGTCACTCGACGAGAATCGATGCTCGACGATTATCTCGATTCTACGCGGGTCACGAGCGAGATTGAACTCTTTCTTTATATTATATGATGTCACGAATATGGGATGCGTATATATATATTTGTGTGTGTGTGTGTGTGTGTGTGTGTTTGTAGGTGAGCCTTTCGAGAAGCCCTTTCAAAGCCGATGCATTGCGCTATCGGACAATGAACTGGGAACTATCGTCATGAAATATGAAATGAAAGTTTTGGTGGACGCCTGGACGATCTAGGATTCGATCATATATATCCCCTTGGTATATCGAGCCATGTCGTTTCACGAACATTTTTCTCTAACGGTGACTCAAGATTTAGATAAAAAATAGAAGTTTTAACGTCTATCTCGATATTCTTTTTTCCTTTCGTTTTTTTCTTTCTTCTTTTCTCTCTCTCTCTGTCTCTCTCTCTCTCTCTTTCTTTCTTTCTTTCTTTTTTATTGTTTTATCGAATGAAGTGAATTTATGATACAATTGACGACGATGATCGCGTGAGCTTTTTCTGACTTCTATAAAGGATGTATATATATATATATATATATACACAAACACACGTATACAGACTTCACAAAGCACTCGCTTTCGTATTCGTGAGCAGTGTTGTAACGTTGCACGGACTACATTAGGATGATTTCATGGAGTAAGTCTGGAGTAAAAGGGTATTATAAGATGCCCACTTCTTTTGAAATATTCTTTAAGGGTCTTTAGTACTGTTTAATATATAAATCCGTCTGGTAATACGCTTCCAATCTTGCCACCGGCAAAGACATTTTCATCGTAAATTTAAGTATCCTTCTTTCTCTCTATTTCTCTCTCTCTCTCTCTCTCTCTTTCTCATTCTCTTTCTATATCTTTCCATCCTTATTTCCCTCTCTTTCCCCTCTCTCCTCTTTGTCTTTCAAAACCGAGAATTATTACGTACGTTGACTACTTATTAATCGTGCACGATTGTCCCATATCCCTTTTATTTCCATTTTTCTTTTTTCGTTTTTATTATTATATTTTTTCTTTTTTAAAGTACATCCGGTCAATCTTTCTTTTAATTCAGACGTTCGTCAAGTTGGAACGTAAAAGATAGATATAACGTTACATGGCGATTCCGGCTCGTTTACATACGAAAGTAATCAAACGCGATACCGAATATGGATATGAACTTTATCTCTGGCTTCTACGTACTCGCGCGCTTTTCTGTGTGGCCTTTTTTTTCTGTTTTTTTTTTTTTTTTTTTTTTCTTTCTTTCTACTTTTTATTCCCTCTTCCCCTCACCTCTCATCCCGAACCCGCCTCGACCCCCTTACGGCCTCCTCGTTCACCGGTTGCAAAGGAAAAATCGACGACGAACAACTGGACTCGTCCGATCGATCGATCGATTCACCGTTTCAATTGAATTACATCGCTTCGGAGTGCAGCGGTGTGTAACCAATAGGTACGCGAAAAGTTTCACGTGGTGGGACAAAACGTGTCCACGTACGTGCATATATATATATATATATATGTATGTATCTATATATGTATATGTATATGTATATCTATGAAAGAGAGAGAGAGTGTGTGTTATGTGTGTGTGTGTGTGTGTGTGTGTGAGAGAGATAGAGATTGGTTTGGTCCTTAACAATGTATTCTCTGGCAGCGGTGTTACGATGGTTAACTAGGGATGGATTCGACAATGAATACATCGATTCGTTTTCGCCTATCGTTAATTTATCCCGTCGTACGTTTTCAGATTTCGAAATTTTCAATCTATCGTTACTTATCAGGTATCGGCTCTTCTCCGAAGAATTCGTGTTTTATTTTAAAATAAAACCCCTCCCCCTGCCCCCCCCGCCACTCTTTCGATCCCTTTGCACACGATATGCTTTCAAATCAGGGTGTACTTCGATGGTTCTGTTAAAATCCTTCTTCTTTTCTTTCTTTTTGTCTTCCATCACTTCGATTAATACGACGAAGTAGTTCTTCTTTCCCTTTTCTTTTTGTTTTTGTTTTTTTCGAAATCATTAAAAAAATTTCTCAATTACCATTATACCGTTGCTATGGATATAACGTAATAACGAAGTGGTAAATTTTGACGAAATCGTATCGTTTAAATGTTTTGCGTTAAGATCTACGAATGATTTTCAATCCCGTCCGGGGTATTACGGGGAAGTATAAAGAATTGCTCGTTAACTCTCACTTTACTCTCGTTCTTTGTATTATTTTTTTTCTTTCTCGTTTTTCTTTTTTTTTTTTCTCTCCTTCCTATGGAAATCGAGTACAAACGTAAAAATGTCGTTTACGTTGAAAAATATCATGTTCTCGACTGCTCGCAATAACTTTTATCGTAGACTTTTATGCGTTCTACGATTGCTACTAGTGTTTCGCACAATGAAACGTATGCGTGTAAAGATTTGTATCTGGGACATGGGATCGAAGTAAAAAATGTGTTCTTTTATCACGTGTGTGTGTGTGTGTGTGTACATATCCTTTATATGAAACGTTTTTTCGTATATAATTCTTCGTTATATATATATATATATATATATATATATATATATATTTTTTTTTTGTTGTTGTTGTTATCTTCTTACAAATTTTCACCGACCAACAGATAACGGAAGCGTTCCAATAAGTGCGAGAGAAAGATGATATATACTCGACTGGTCGTTGGTCCTTTCATTTTCATTTTTTTTTTGTTCATCTTTCTTCTTTTCCTTTCATTTCTTTTCTTCCGTTTCTTTTTTTTCTTTCCTCATCCCGGCCACCACTCGCCACTCGTTTATACGGACGATCCCCTATAAACCTCGATCGATTCGATTCTTCCGGTTCTTCGAGCTCCGTCGTGCATGCCGCACTGCTTCGGACGTGCGCGTCGTGGCTTGAAATTAAACGAGGAAATATATTTTGCAACGGAGCTCTCGTTTCGTTCTCCCGCAGGGAAGACCCGTTCCGTGATTCGAGTTTCCTTGGCTTTCTCACGGACTTTGTTGCCTCGGAGTTAAAGCGCAATGTCCTTTTATACACACACACATATATAAATATACTACTAACCTACTTATAAAATTTCTTTATTAATATTATATCTTGGTCATTTCGATGGGTAACAAAAAGATAAAAGGGACGTTATCATCTGGAAATAAATCTTTCCTCTTTGCGACGAGTTCCTTTTTGTGATTCTAATGAGTATAAAGTCATTTTAAAGTCATTTTTCTTCAGAGAGATAGGGATAGAGATAGAGATAGATAGATAGATAGATAGAGAGAGAGAGAGAGAGAGAGAGAGAGAGAGAGAGAGAGAGAGAGAGAGTGAGTGAGAGAGAAAGAGAGAGAGAGTGAGCGAATAAGCAAGGGCGACAGAAACAGAGACGAAGAGAGATAGAGAGAGAGAGAGAGAGAGGACATGATCGACACATATTATATTCGTTTTCTCTAGTTCTTTATCGTCTTTTAAGAAAGATAGACAAATAGATGGACATTAACGCTTGCGTTATCATATTGGTTTTCTTTTTTGTTTTTTTTTTCTCTTTTCACGGGACATTTTTTTATTAATTATTTCCTTAAGTATCACGATCGGAAGGATGTCGGAAGAGTTTTCCTTGGGATGCAATTCGTTAGAGTAAGCATCCGATTCGTTATGATGATATTACTTTAATTCACCGCAACTATTAATGTCGGCTTATAAACGAGCATTGGATTAACGAGCACGTTTGCTACCCCAGACAGCTCTGTATTACTTTAACGTGGCAATAAAGTTAATTAATGCGACGATTAATCTAAATGATTTTAATAATGGCATCTTTGAAGAAACGAAGTAGCTTTTGATAAGATCGCGATTAACCATCGCCAGGGTTTCTTTACATGAGCATTAACCGTTCGTTTTTACATGCATTGTTAAGTATAGTACTTGGATAATGGCGTGTCGTGTTCACTCTATCGTTTTTTATTTAAATTTTTACTCGCGCATTATACGTTCGGGGCTCATTTGTTGACGTTCTTTCGTATTGAAAAATTGCTCGGGGGAAAAAAAATGTTGATAGATTCTAGATCTTGATTTTTCTTTTCTTTTTTTTTTTTTTTTTTTTTTTTTTTTATTATTACGACATAACATTACTTCCATCCGAAGGGCTAATTATTATTTTTTTTTATCGAATCTTTTTCTCTTCATATTATAACATCGAAACGTTTTGAGACTTTCTTCGAATGATATGTTGAATTAAAAAAAAAACCAAAAAAAAAATAATTATAAATTAAAGAAATCTATCGAAAATTCGAGGTAGCGTAATCAACGTGTTCCTTATTTTATTTTTCTTATTTGTACTCCATTAGGAAGTAATCAAATCATTTTCGATGGTCATTAATTAACGTACTTCGTATAACTACTATCTTCGTGGAAATCTTCGAGCAGAACTAGAAACGTCCCCGAAGCGTTTTCGAAAGCAGGACGACGATTAATAAATCAACATTTAGGAGTATAAACCGCGAAATGGTTCAAATCGAAAATTGAATTCGATCGGCTTTAAAACGAAAGCAATCGGGTACGACGCTGTCGTTTCAATTTATACGTTGTCGAAATCGTACCAATTTCTGGACTTGCTGAGTCAATTTTCTGCATGATATAAAATGCGAAATATATATAAAATATTGACATTTTCATCGTCTTGATGCGACGTATTTCGGACGTATTGAAGCCTTTAGATTTTCCATTTCCGCGTCTCGCGTTTCTAAGAATGAACGAATGACAGAGATAGAGAGAGAGAGAGAGAGAGAGAGAGAGAGAGAGAGAGAGAGAGAGAGAGAGAGAGAGAGAGAGAGAGAGAGAGAGTAACATGACGTAGAACCAAGTCTTGCTTCATTTCGCAGTTCGACAGACCGCGGAATTCCTTAGGCTGCATTTCTCGAAAGTGCGGTATTATAGCTTCGCTACTCCCGTCATTTCTTTCTTTCTTTCCTCTTCTTCTTCTTCTTCTTCTTCTTCTTTTTTAATTTTCTTTCTTCCGTTATTTTCATCCCCTTTTCTTTACCTGGTCTCGCGCTTTTTTATCGAAAAGTAATAATTCCCTCGGACGATCTCGTCGTTGCAGCTTTTCGCATCGTCGTTACGACGCAGTCACCGCCATTCACGCTAACAAATCGAATATGATTGCTATTGTTGAATCGATCGATCGATAGATCCGTCGATCGGTCGGTTAATTCGTTTCTCTCGGTTAAGCCGTCCTTCACCGAAAAACTTTAAAAAACAAAAATAAAAAAAAGTGCCGTCGATTCCGACAATCAACGATTAGGTATGCCCGCCCCGTCGTTTGTCGTGTTAAAGAGGAAAAGGAAAAATAAAACAAAACAAAACAAAACAAAACAAAACAAAACAACACGGAGAACAAAAACAAAAAATTCATTCAACGTACATACGGTAAGCCCGTTTAATTTTCTACCGCGTCCGATGAGCTTTAAGCGTCCGTCCCGTCGCGCCGCTTTGATTCATTAAATTTTCTCGCAGTGACGGCCGGCACGCGCACCGTAAATAAATCGAGCCGTTATCGAGCTCTAAATTTTAAGGGAACAAGATAGAAACGATTTTTCCACCTCCGCCTCCCCTCCACCCCGATTTATTTCAATAAATCTCGACGTCGAGCCTCCCTTTTTCGAACGAATCCATTTCGAAATCCTGATAACAATGATGAGGAAAACGTTCGACGGAATCTCGCGCGCTCATTTATCGTAAAGCTGTGTGTGAAACGTAGAAAATATATTCCCAATGATACGTTATATCCATACATAGTGAAGATTATGTACCGAAGGAAAATATATGAATTATTATCTCGGCCGATCTTAATTACGAACGTCATAAAGATATTATTTCATTAATATTACGTGAGAGATGAGAAATGTCTTCTCTTGATCGTCGATTCGTTCGTCGTTCCATATACACACGTATATACGATAGATATATGTATATCAGAGTGAAAACGTTTGAGATAAAAAGGAAAAAGGGAAGGAGACAGAAGTAGGACGTCGTTCTCGTTCGTAGGGCTTTTCCTTTCTCTTCTTTCATTTCTTCTTCTTCTTCTTCTTCTTCCTCCTCTCGTATCTTTTTTTTCTTCGATCGAAGATAAGAAAATTTTTTTTCGAAATTTCTAAAGACCAAGAGCACATTGGAAAGCTCGTTGCCGAGGGGGACTTATTATGTTACGTAGACGCGCGCCGACGAAAACGTCGTAGCTCAACTTCGATCAGGCACGTTATTCGCCGTCCTACCGATTCCTCTCACGGTCGGTGGAAAATGAGAAATTGAAAGGATGGGTCAATGATATGCGTTCCTGTCGTGTGGTTTCGACAGGAACTATTTCCCCAGTTCCCTAGGTCTCTCGTACGTGTCGCCTCATCTGCATCCAGAGCCGATCGCGTCCGTCCCAACGCTTCCATTTATTTTTCGATATCCCACCACCAGCTTCGGCGTAGTCTCCCTCCCCTCCCCTACCCTCCGCCCCACGAGGAAAACCCAGGGATTTCTTTTCGGATAACTAAACGTTTTCTTGCCAGGAGAGACTTCACTTAACGCGTCGCATCGAACTCGAAACTTTTAACTTGACGAGTAATAGTACGGGAAGGGTGGAGGGTGAGGGAGGGGAGGCGGGGGAGTCTCCGCCCTTCTATAATCGAACGGACCTCCGTTTTTGGATTTATCCTCGATTGCGAGAGGGAAACATTGTTAAAAACGAAGATTCTCAATTTGACTCGACCGATCGCTTTATTCCATACGATCCCGTTCGCAATAGAATTAATATAAAAGTTCGATCGTATATTTATAGAGGAAATATTTTATTATCTCGGGAAACACACACACACGAGGGGGGGGGGGGGTATCCATCCATTTGTGCGACAGTATCGTGATATAGAGTTTGTTCGGGGAAAAAGTTCGTATCGATTGTCTTTCGTTTTCAACGTCACGTCAATAGTATTGATATTTATCGATGAAAACATTACAAAGAATATTTATCGAAAGATCTTGCTAGGGATATCGCGTTAACATATTGAATATAGAACAAAGCGAACGATTATTATATTTTTATTATCGTTTACATGGGCACGGAGAGACGAACGTTAGGAAGATTTCGGTCAATCGTATTACTTTGTAGGACAAGGTTAGAGTTTCTTATTTTTTATACGTTTTTTTGTGCGTTTTATTTTTTCCTTTTTCTCGAGAAGGACACACTTTTTTTTTAGACGGGAGATTTCTCTCGAGGTTATTTCGTTCGTTCATTCACGAAAAACGTATTCAGGCGTTCTCATTAAAATGGTATCTCTATCGGTATCTGTATGATGAACTGTTTTAGAAATCCGACGTTTTCCAAAGAATAATCGCGTATCTTGAAAGCGTATCGGAAATAAATGTTGACCTTCGTCGTATCCTACCGAACGTTGTCTCCAATTCATCTTTTGTTTCCATCAAATTCCGTCTCTCTCTCTCTCTCTCTCTCTCTCTCTCGTTGTCTCTCGAGGACGAAGATACAATATAATATCCTTGACCGTTCTATCGTTCCTTCCCACCTCATTATTATTCTTCGCGGACGCGCTCGAGGCGCCATCGCTAACTGTTTTTCATCCGTAACGCAACTCAGGGGCGTTCCTTGATCGAAAAATAAAGCCATCCTATCTTCTTCCCGATCGCGAAGCGAAGAAGATTATCCGTAGCCGCGGGATTTTTCTCCTCCACTTCCCTTCCCTTCTCTCGTTTTTTCCTTTCTCTCTTTTTTTTTTCTTTTCTCTCTCTTTTTTTTTTTTTTCGTTTCTTCCCATTTCTTTCCTTTTTTTCTCTCTTAAGATTCAAAAGTCGCCTTAGCTTCGTCCTTGAAGACGTTAATTTTCCTTTTTTTTCTTTTTTTTTCTTTTTTTTTTTTTTTTTTATCAAGAGACGCAACGATATCGCTGACCCCATTTTATTTTTCATTCGTACGTTTTCCATCGTCCTTTGAAATTTTAGGATAAAGTGAGAATGAATCGGCATTGTAATGGATAGAGATAGTATGAGATAGATAGACAGATAGATAGAGAGAGAGAGAGAGAGAGAGAGAGAGAGAGAGAGAGAGAGAGAGATAGATAGAGGTAGAGAGAGACCTAGCGCGTACATCAGTTTCAGACAAAGGAATAAAATTTCCAGGTTTCGAAGGAGCGAGTCGAGAGAGAAGTGGCCATCTTCTCAGTCGACTATGGGCTGAAGGTTTCCGATGCATCCCGCCTCTCTATTTCTCTCAAGTGCTTTCTAGTTCGTGACGCTCGCAGCTAAGTGAATCTACCCCAGCGCGAGTTGGTTATTGCCGTTTATATATTCTTCCATTTCGTAGGGCCGCCATTACTCGTTACTCGAGCGTAAACTAATTGTTCGTTGAGCGTCCACCTCTTTGGATGGGGTGGGTGAGTGGGTGGGTTGTACTAGTTGGGGTAAGAAAATTTTGCTTTTCGTGGAGGGGCGGGCGTATAGTCGTTGACGTGAAAGGTTACGAAGGAAGGACGAGAAATATACGTGGTTGGAAAGAGAAACGTTGTGTTCTGGTATAATTTGCCTGTTGGATACTAGAGAGAGAGAGAGAGAGAGAGAGAGGGAGAGAGAGAGGGAGAGAGGAAACTCCTCTCCCTCTTTCCCAACCTCTTCTCCTTTTCCATCCTTTCTGATTTTCCCTCATCCATGTTTTCCCTCATTCTTTTGTTTTCTCGTTAACCGCGAGAGACCATTTTGAAAAACTTCTCACGAAGAGGAACGCTCGCTCCATTGGAAAAGTTTCTACTGCACAAACAAGCCCTTCTCCTCCTTCGTATATATACAGCGACAAACTCTTTTCCATCGTTGATGCGATACAGTTTCTTGGTCGAACGGGAGAAAGAAAGTCGAACAATTTCATCGGTCGAGCAGGTCGATCGTGAAGGGGATCAAATTTAAATGAGAGACGATGAGACGTACGCGAACGATCTCTCGCTGGTTTGTGTGTGTGTGTGTATGTGTGTCTCCCTCTTTCCCTCTCTCCCTCTCTCTCTCTCTCTCTCTCTCTTTCTCTTGTCGAACGAGAGGAAGACATATAAGAGGTAGAGAAGAGGAGCCTCGGCAAGAACGTTAGCCATCTTGCTCGTTCGTGCTGTATCGTCCTCGCGGATCAGTGCTTTTCAGGAACGGTTGTCACTCTCTTTCTCTCTCTCTCTCTCTCTCTCTCTCCGTCTTTCTATCACCCCTTTTTCTTACCCCGCCTCATGGTTACACGACCGGTAATATATCTACCCCAACGGTAGACACCTACCATCCCTTTCGTTGACTCGGCTATCCCAGGAATCACCATTCCACTTGCTTCTTCTTATTTTTCTTCTCCTTCTTCTTCTTCTTCTTCTTCTTCTTCTTCTCCTTTTTCTTCTTCTTCTTCTTTTCTCTTCGTTC
>OU426860.1:6752147-6757147 GCA_911387685.1 Dolichovespula media
GATGTATCCCTTGATAACCCAGAGATGAAAAGTATTCAATAACGATCGAGTGAGACCGAAAGAGACTGAGATAGAGATAGAGAGAGAGAGAGAGAGAGAGAGAGAGATAGAAAGGGACGCGAGAAAGATTACTTCTTACCTTCTAATAGGAGTTACCGAGAGTCAAGGGGATTTTTCTATCTGAGAAATAAGTGTGAAACCGACGTTAGAATGTACAGGAAGTATCGTATGTTAAAGGGAAACGCAACGGCGTTGGCCCTGATATTAATGACCCTTATAATATTTGGACAGGCAGCATTGTCGTTCGTTTTGGACGGCTCGTCGACGAGTTACGCACAGTTCCGAAAGTGGAACGCCGCGTTGAACGGTAGCTTAGAGTTCGAGTTCAAGACCGAACAGGGCAACGGTTTGTTACTTTACACCGACGACGGTGGTACTTACGACTTCTTCGAGGTTAAATTGGTCGAAAGCGCGTTACGTCTTAGATATAACCTCGGCGGAGGCGCCCAGATCGTAACAGTGGGCCACGACCTCGGTGACGGTCACTGGCACAAGGTACAGATAAGCAGATCAAACGAGAATACAACGTTGACGGTAGACGGTGTAAGCGCCGTTTCAACTTCGCGCGGCAAGGAGTTCGAATTTGGAAAGTTGTCCGGTAACTCGGACGTTTACGTCGGTGGTATGCCCGGTTGGTACAACAGTAAGCTTACCCTGTTGGCTCTGCCGAGTGTCATCTTTGAACCAAGATTCAATGGATTCATCAGAAATCTCGTCTATGCTGATGCCGAGAGTTCGGTACCAAGGAGACAGGAAATGAAGAGTCGCGACGCCAAGGTAAACAACGAGCTATATCGATTCGATTGATCTATTGTACCTTTCATAAAGCTCTCTACATCTACATATATATACATACATACGCACGTACATACGTACATTTATATATATACACATCTATATAATATATATATATATATATATATATACTAATGTATGTATGTATATATATATATATATATATATATATATATATATATATATATATATACATATGTATGTGTATCATTGTATAAAAACATTTACCCTACCGATAAAAAAAGGCAAGAAAACCATGAAAATCGAGACAAGATCTAAATTCCATTTTCATTTTCACCCTTTTTGATTTATTATGGAATATGCGGGTGTGTGTGTGTGTGTGTGTGTGTGCGTGCGCGCAAGCTCGCGACACTTTTAATATACTCCTACATATATTATCGCCCGCGCACTAACATTCGTATGTGATCACGATACTTTCATCTTGCGTACTATGACAAGTAACGTCGGTGACACTGCGTGCGCGCGCTCATTCTCACCCTCGTGCGATTTACGACTTTCTCTCTCTCTCTCTCTCTCTCTCTCTCTCTCCCTCTCTCTCCCTCTCTCTCTTTTTATCCTCCCTCGACGAGAAACGTTTTTCCTACGTATCGTCACGCTTCGCAACCTTGACATACTTTTTAACTTTCCCGCAAAGCACGTTCTCACCCCTAAGCGGAGACCATTTACCGTTTTGTTCTGCGATAATGCACCCTTGCTTTTCTTGTATTGCTTTTCTTGAAAAATGCACTACTTTTGTTATAACTATACGACTATTCATATACATATGTGAAACAGAAAGAGAGAAAGAGAGAGCCAGATAGAGAGAGAGAAAGAGAGAGAGAGAGAGAGAGAGAGAGAGAGAGCCAGAGAGAGACAGAGAGAGAGAGAGAGAGAGAGAAAATATTTAGTAAAATAGGATTCTAGTTTCCATTTAGAATTAAAATCGATATTTAGAACGATGGTATTTGGTTAAGGCCTATATTAACACATATATAAACACACGTACACAAATAGACATACACACGCACACACGCACACGTTTCTGTCCGTTCCACTTTCGAGAACGAAAACGATTCCTTTCACGATGACAAATCTTCTTCTATCTTGCTCGCACTCCCGCAACGTTGTCCGCGCATAAGCTGGCAGATTAAACGACGATGATAACGTCCTGTGCGAGTTAGTTATATCGTTTGGAGGCTAACGTTTCTCTAACGGTGCCACGGATGCTTTCTGACGGATATTCTCGATTTGTCTCCTTATCTAACAAGCTCGCGCGTTTACGTTGCGTTCTATCGCAATTCGTAGGCCTAATGGCAGCGAAGCGAAGGCCACAGAATAATTCTATGCGATTTTCGTACGCCGTAGAAATGAACGAATTTTCCATGAGGTTTATTATTAACTCGACTAGGAGAAGGGGAGGGAGGGGGACGGGTAGGAGGTATTTTCTTCGATTTTTGTTTTCCTTTCTTCCTTTCTCTCTCTCTCTCTCTCTCTCTCTCTCTCTCTCTCTCTCTCTCTCTCTCTCTCTCTCTCTCAAAATTCTCGTCAGACACTTTTGCGAGTGGGCTCGTTTATAAATTGTATCCTTATACAAATTTATTGTTTGTTCTTTACGTTTTTTTTTTTTATTCTTTTTTTTTTATATTCTTTTTTCCAAGCGCAGACACTTGAATATGTACATTTAAATTTCTTTAAATGTTTAAAAAAAAATATATATATGTGTGTGTGTGTGTGTGTGTGTGTGTGTACAGGGCATATTCATACTATACCATGCAAATTTTGTTCCTTTACATTATACATTACACAGATACGTATATAATTCATTTACAAAGAAACGAGAGACACCGCGAGAGAAGCTAGCTGTTCAGAATAGTCAGAAAATTGTGAAGAGCCTTTCTACTGGGGCGACTTTAACGTATGTACGTGTACGTGCGTGTATGAGAATCATAAACATGTATTATAAAGTTAACATAATTATAATTATTATTTAGAGAAACTTTAAACTCGCTTTATCCACACACGTGAGCATTTTTATTTAATTGGCCTTTGAATTCATTTTATTTCTGTTCTGTTTTTTTTTTTTTTTTTTTTATTTTTCTCTCGTTTTTCCTTCCTCTCTTTTTCCTTTTTTGAATAAACGAATTCTCTGATATATACGAAAGAAAATAATTAGAACGTCGGCATCTGCTTTTGATCGGAAGTTGGCACGTAAAGAAAGTGAGGTAGGTAGGTGAACGGGGGTGGGGTGGGGTGGGACGAGGGTAGTGGGACGGTGTTGGTGGCCAGGATGGCAAGATTAAAGAAAATAACTTTCTCCTTTGTACCTTTTAGTACTCTTGGGGAAGCGAAGAAATTACTTTATCGGTGGGACGAGTTTACATTTGGAAAGTTTCCCCTGAAAGTCCATTTGGATCAAGCACGTTTTTACTTACACACTGTCCGATACACACCTTTTTATTTTCTCTAATTAATCGCATTAAATCGGCGAAACGTTTAATCGTAAATTTCTCTCTCTCTCTCTCTCTCTCTCTCTCTCTCTCTCTCTCTCTCTTCCTCCCTTCGTTACTTTCTTTCCCCGTTTCTTTATTTCGATTAGTAAGAAAAAAAAAAAAGACCGTCGGAGATGGCGGAATCAGTTTAAAAAAAGTTGTGCCCGGTGAAACGAACGATGTTGAGATTGGAAGGTACGAAGGGGTGAAGGAGCGAAGGGGTGAGGGAGGGACGGGGGTTGAGAATATAAAAAGGGTGATTCTGGATGTTCCGAACGGGAACGATAATCATCGGTAATAGAATCGAGTTGGCTCGCGTATTCTGATGTAGAAATGACCGTTACTGATTGCCAGACATTAACATCATTGTTCCATCGTTATTCCTGTAATGTACTTAGAGCACGAAAATGTACGGCCATTGGTTATAACGGCGGTGGCAGTAGTAACACCACCACTAATACTACTACACCATCACCATAACCACTACCAAAGCAATTGGCTCGATGGTGTTAGTGTCATGGCTGTACCAGCGAATAAACGTATATTCCATGTATTGTACGTTGCCTGTAGAATGCACGTTGTTTTAACAACGGACGATACATAACGACGATAAAAAATGAACGGTTACATATGTATATGCGTAAGGTAACGCGTGTGCGCTCCTCATTAACATCGTTCGCTCGTTATTATCTCCACTATAGAATATATGTATATACGTACCAAATATATATATATATATATATATATATATATATATATATATATATATACATACACCTAACACCTGGGTAAAAGGGTTAGTGCTGGTTGGATGATTATTTTTCTTTTCTTTCTTTTTTTTTTTCTTCTTCTTCTTTTCACATTTTTCTTTTCTGTGTTAATCACGTTATCGATGCACGTTTCAGTAAATCGTGATTTTCTATGCATACGGTTAATATCGCGGAGAGAAAGAGAGTTAGCCTCGTTCAAATATTCTCACGTAAGCTTGGAGGTTGTAAAGAAGGCAATGAACTGTTGCACTGTTGTTACAGTATTATCGAGTATTATCGACTGTTTTACAGTCACGTCTAACGAACGACCTTTTGATTTTTCTATCGTTCGTTTTATAATCGATACCAACGTTAAGCGCGGTATTGCAATATAAAAAAAAAAAAAAGGGAAAGAATAAAAAAATTAAGAATGAAAGGGAGCAGAGAGAAAGAGAGAGAGAGAGAGAGAGAGAGAGAGAGAGAGAGAGGGGAGAAAGAAAAACGTTTTAATGATGTTCCCCAAAGTTTGTTTCGTCGAATGTAAATATCGAAATGGAATTTATCTATGCGAACCTTCAATTGCGAGTTCTATAGAAACGTTTGATTAATATTTATTTACGTAGGACGATTCAGAAAATTATTCGTACGCAATCACTTTACGTTTCTATATACGTTTTATTGCCGTGACGATTTATCAATGTTTTTTTTAAAAAAAATTTCCATACATAGGGCCGCGCGGGATACTACACAACAGGGTTGTGCAAATCTGTTCACAATTTTTGGAACGCACCGCTCTGCGTTCGTTTCTTTCTTTCTGTCTTCTTTTTTTTTCTTTTTTCATTCGGTTGTGGGATTGGGAGGGAACGGGGGAAAAAAGGAAAAAATAATGAAAATAAAAATAAAAATA
>OU426860.1:6762147-6769647 GCA_911387685.1 Dolichovespula media
TTTGATAATAACAACGGGATTCGAATAAAATCGCATAGGATTATTAGAGTTACAGTGATTAACGATAACGCGTTAACGATAAACCGTATATAGACTATAAACATTCATATATATATATATATATATATATATATATATATGTATGTATGTATGTATGTGTGTATGTATGTATATGTATATATTTCGATGGTGGACGAATACCATAGTCGTGTCATTATCATCTAAATTGCTTTGAAATACGATATGGCCCTTTTTTTTTATATATATACGAGCTCGCAAAGTATAGTAAAGAGGATGAAATGGATGGTGGTGGTAGGGTTTAGAGGAGCAAGAGGAGGATGAGATACGGGGGATAGGGGGCAAAAAAAAAACCGAGAGAGGTGCGTTGGATTGGGGTGGGGGAGGGTGGTGAATATGGGTTGAACGGTAGGAGGGTGTAACAAGGTAAAACCGAAGGGTTTGCTTGGCGTTCCGGTGCTGGCATCTAGCGGCTAGCGTTCTAAAAATAGCTTCTTCGCGGGGACGAGCTGGTATTACTGCAAGATTTGTCGCAATAAAATTGGACGGAAGCGGCTCGCGTGGTAAGCTCGATGTTAAAGCTCGGTAGAAAAGGACGATGGGTGGTAAGCGTGAAAAGGTTA
The DNA here is from genome assembly GCA_911387685.1 of Dolichovespula media. Lineage (NCBI taxonomy): Eukaryota > Metazoa > Arthropoda > Insecta > Hymenoptera > Vespidae > Dolichovespula > Dolichovespula media. The sequence goes on from OU426860.1 coordinate 6,762,789, forward strand.
GGTAGACGAATTACAAGCTTTCAGGGAGGACACGGACACGTTCACGAGTTTTGTCGGTGGTTCGCCCAGTCCGCGGTTGTAACGCAGACGAGTGGAAACGTTTTCCGCTTCCGTTCGAATTCCCGTCATATTCCCAGGACGAAGGATTTCCGGTCTCTAATCTTCCTCTATCTATCTCTATCTCTATCTCTCTCTCTCTTTCGTTCTCTCCTCGATCTCGCTCCTTTTAACTTGATCCGAGTCGCTTTTACGTACGATCCACCCGTGGGAGCGGTGATTTAAAACCGACTCAACAACTATTACGTACAGCCTACTTGTTTTCGTTTATAAAAACGTCTGCAAGATAAACGATAAAAGTGACTAAGTGTGGTTATACGAAAGTAACGCGCTTAGCTAAGTTTTATGTACGTTTGTATGTAACTTATTCATTTTATTGTACCCATGGCGTCATCTATCTCTCTCTCTCTCTCTCTCTCTCTCTCTCTCTCTCTCTCTGTTTCTCATTCTCCCTGTCTCATAAAAATATTACGTTCAAGTTTGAACAGCTTGAAATTGAGATTAAGGTTATTTTTATTACACGGGCAATCGTTAAAGGTATAGAGGAAACATGGATAAAAAAGAAACTGGTATTGTTCGTGGAAAATTTCTATTGTTTCGTGTCGGTCAGAAATATTCTGAAAGAGTGTAACCTCGTATACATAACGATATCGTATCAAGTTCGTGATGAAATAATAATATGAATGAGACGAAAAAGGAAAGCTTACGGTGACGGATAAAAATGAGGAAATAGATAAAGCGGAAAGCGAAGGAAAGAGTTTATTATATCCATGATGCGGCACAACCAGAGCCTTCTATATTATTATTATTATTATTATCATTATCATTATTTGTCGATAATGATTACGCTAGATACTATTATCACTTATTACTTCTGCCCATAGTGTACGTTCGATCAACGGAAACGAGCACGCGACGATATTCCTGCGGGCTATTTGTCTCTCGTACGTACACTCGGAATGAGGAAGTCGAAATTACTAGAGCGGTAATTAATTAATTAGCGGCATTTAATGTACCGGTAATCTAATAATCGGAATAATAGTATCTAGCGGGCGGTTATAGTCCGATAGTAATCCTGGTTGTGCCATTAAATTCGTTCGTTTCCCGTTTAAAAGTGCAACCCTTTTCCCTCCTATATCTATCCTCACCGTCTTTCTCCCCCTATCACCACCCCATCCCCACCCACTTCCTCGTACCTTCGAATTTCCACATTCGCTTTAGCGATAGGATGTGTATATATATATATATATATATATATATATATATATATATATATATATATATCGTGCACGATAGTGTACGCTAATTGTTGCGGCGCGCCTTCACCTCGTATACTATTATTATTATTTCCCGTCTAAGCTTCAACGTAATCTTCGTTCTAATTTCACGGCGAGGCTCATGTTTATCCTCTTTTCTATTTTTTTTTTTCTTCTTTTTTTTTTTTTTTTTTTTTTTTATTTTTTGTCGCGTTTCTTTCTATAAACACGGACAAGTCGAATAATACGACGTTAAAAAGTCAAATCGAGTTGGTCAGCAAATATATGATTTCATTATCTCGTACGGACGCACTTGTGTACGAAATTATGTCGGTGTATTTTCCTTTCCTTTCTTTTTTCTTACATTCTTCCTTCTTTTCTCTCTCTCTCTCTCTCTCTCTCCCTCCCTCTCTCTCTCTCTCTCTCTCAAACGCAGAAATAACGAAACACGATAAAAAAAAAAAAAAAAAGAAAAAGAAAATTAAAATGTTCACGCTATAATACGACCGTAATTCTAATCCTTTCTTTTTCCCTCCCCCCACCCCCTTCCCCAATTCTTTTCCCCATTTCCTTCTCACTCTCCGGCTAATTCTCTCTAATTGCGAGTATAATTCTCTATAATTGTAAGTGTGAGTGTGTGATGGCGATGAAAATGAGAGAGAAAATGAAAAAAATTAACGAATAAAAATTTACAAAACCGAAACGATAAGCGCTGCGAATATCGCGAGGATCACTTTTATACTTCGCGTTTTCTTTTCTCCTTCCCCACCCACCACCCCTCCCCCCCACCTTTTTTTTTTCCCTCCGCGAGATAACTTTTTTCTTCGTTCTTTTTATTCGTTTGTATTTCTTTATTGTCATTTGTCGTTAACGAATTATCGTCGTCGATCCCGCAAGATCTTTTCCTTCAATCGAAGATTCCTATATACCTGAGATATCTAAGCTAGACATAACATATATCGTTCGATCGTTCAACCGACCTTCTGTTTCCGGCAAATTGCGATCGCGCGGTGTTCCCTACGTCATTTCCTCCTCGACAGGAGGCGTACACGGAAATGGCGTGTTCTTAGCAGGGATTTATGAACTATACCGTGAACGACTTTACCGTGTCTCTCAGTGATTTCTCCTTTTCGAAGGATCCGAGGGCGGAGATAGCGAGAGAGTATATAGGTGGTTTCGGATGACGTAGAGCGGTAGGAAGGGGGTTGCGGAGTAAGGGAGGATATTTCTTCTTTCGATCGTTATCATCGAATTTTTCGTTCTTCTCGTCTTCCAATAGAGAGAACTCGTCGGCCAGCTTGTCCTTTCATAGGACGGATAACTATTTATGTATTTACTTCTATATACATGTATATATATATGTGTGTGTTTGTGTGTATGTGTGTCCGTATATGCATATGTATATATATATATATATATATATATATATATATATATATATATATATATATATAGACACACACACATATATATTTCCTATTACATTTCGTAGTATCATTCTTAAATATACATGTTCGTCTTTGCATACGCCCTTTCCCGAATTATCTTCCGTGTACTTATGAATAATTCAAGCTTGTTTACTACGACGAAACTATTTGGCCTAACTCGCATCAAAGTGTTGAGAGATAGAGAGGGAGAAAGAGTGAGATAGTCGAAGCACTCGACTATAAGGTGTCAACACGACGAGAAGGCTAAAGCGAATGTAGAGAGGACACCTTGCGAAGGATAAAGAAGTTAAAGAGAGAGAGAGAGACAGAGAGAGAGAGAGAGAGAGAGAGAGAGAGAGTAAGAGAAAGAGTTCGCGCGCGCGCGCGTGCGGCGACGACGACGACGACGACGACGACGACGACGACGACGACGACGGCGTTCGCACAACTTCTCGTACTCTCTAATCCGGCTTTGGAATATTTATGACGCGAAGAGAGGAGCGCTTCGTCCTCCTTCTCACCCTTCACCCTCATCCTCAACCCTCTCCCGACACCCTTGCCCCTTCGGTACATCGTTATATACTTTATATGTTCGCGTTAAGCGTTCGAACAAAAATTCTCCCTATAAAACCAGTCTCCAAGCTTTACAAATCCTGTTCTTTTTTTTATTCTTATTTTTATTCTTATTCTTATTTTTATTTTTCTTTTTCTTTTTCTTTTTCTTTTTGTATTTTCGCCTCTCCTTTCTTTTTCCTCGTTTCTATCCGAGCGAAGGCCGTCCGATCGCTCGTGGAAAATGTTTATCCGAAACTGCGAATCATTGTTTACGTTTATCGGAAATCATTTAATAATTTCGATTTTCCTTACTTTCTTTTTCATTTTTCTTTTATTCTTTCTTTCTTTCTTTCTTTCTTTCTTTCTTTCTTTCTTTCTTTCTTTCCTATCCTTTGCCGAAAGATTAAACGGGCAAGGCTATGTTGCGTTATCGTTCGTTTTTAGTAAGATCGTTTCAGTATACTTTTTTACATTTTCATTCAATTTTCATACATGCTTATTTTCTTGCGTTCTTTCTTCCTTCTTGTTTTCTTTTTTCATTTTTATTTTTTCTTTTTTTTTTTTATTTTCGTGCATCGTCATCGTTACGAGTTCTCTCTCTTAACATCGTCGTGTCCGCGAACAACGGGTGTGTTACGTTTTTTCTTCTCTCTCTCTCTCTCTTTTTTTTTTCATCGTCACGTTGAGAAAAGGAAAATGGAGAAAATGAGAAAATAAAAGAAATAAAAAAAAAAAAGAAAAGAAAGAAATTATTTCTCGGATCAGTGACGAATTATTATTAAGAAGGACGTTCGAAAATATATTTTTTTATCGATGAGCGTCATAAGGATTGGGCGTGCACGTTTGACTTTTCTTTCGAGGATATTACTTAATGCTTTACTTCTGTTTTTTTCTTTCTCTCCTTTTTTTCTTTTTTCTTTTTCTTTTTACTCTCTCTTGCTTATTTCACGCGATCTCTCCTGACTTACTACTGAGTTTTGGCCGACGAGAGGAGTCGAGTAACGAATGGCACTGGTGATTCGATTCCCCTGAGAGATTCCATAAATTCGACAACCACGTAGCAAGTCCACCCTTCGTCCTTTGGCTATCACTCGCGTAATCCGATACTGTGAGGGAAAGACTACGGAAGAATAAGTGAGAAGGAGATATATATATATATATATATATATATAGTAGAGCGAGAATCAGGCAAAGAAAAAAAAAAAGAAAAGTAAGAAGAAGAAGAAGAAGAAGTAGAAGGAAGGAAGGAAGGAAGGAAAGAAAAAAAAAAAAAGAAAAAAGAAAAAAAAAATGCAGGGAGAAACGTCGTCGATGCGACGAAAGGCGACGTTCTTCTTTAAGGGGTCAGCACTTCGCCATTGCACAAGAAATTTCAAGAGGAATCGGGAATCTGGTATTCGGGAATTGGGAATCGGGAATCAGTAATCGTGAAATATCAATTGTATCGAGGAGAGAACACACTTTGGTGGATATATTTTGCGTTCGACACTCTTTATTAGTATTACCACACCTATTTGAAATATTTATCGTAGATATTTTTGAATTCGTATTGATTTCTTGATACGGGGAGTGGAACGAGATCGTACCTTCGTAAGATATTAATGTGATTTAAGAGAGAACGTACTATATACTTATACGTGTATATAGAATGATATATATATATATATATATATATGTATATGTATATGTGTGTGTGTGTGTATGTGTATATGTGTATATATATATATATATATATATTTTCTTTGTTTATCACTGTTACTCGATTCGTAAGAATGCGCAGCTATCTTTGCCGTGCGAATCGATCGATCCACAGGTTTCTTCTTCTAAGTGAAATGGATCAGGCCCCTGGGTTTCATTTATCCGTTAGTCACGCGAGAACCAAGAGACTAATATAAGTCGTATAGAAAAATCAACGCTCTTAAGGCGAACTAATACGCGTTTTAAGGTATATATGTTCATGCCGAAGGAATTGATGAGGATGAAAATAACGAAGGAAAGTTCAATGAAACCTGCGAATAATTGATAGTATCGAGGGATAATATGCAATCTCAATAAGAATCCTGTTCCCTCTTTTTTCTTTCCTTTTTCTTTTTTCTTTCTTTCTTGTCGTTTTCTCGCTTCTTCTCTTCCTCTTCCTCGTCTTTCTCCTCCTCCTCCTCCTCCTCCTCCTCCTCCTCCTCCTCCTTCTTCTTCTTCTTCTTCTTCCTTTAGTTTGTCTTCTCGCTAGCGTTTTTCCTGCTTTTTTTTTTGTTTTTTTATTTCCTTTTCAGAATGGTAGATCCACGATCGTTAGAAAGAAACGACGATTCTTTATTCGTATTCCGTTTGGATCTTGAAGAAGGTTTCATCCAGGCGATGATTAAGTCGTCCCTTGAGTTTTATCCTCGAGGGATGGCAAGAAGTTCCGTCGGGATAGCTCTGATCTGAGGGAGAGAGAGAGAGAGAGAGAGAGAGAGAGAGAGAGAGAGAGAGAGAGAGAGAGAGAGAGAGAGGAGAGGAGAGGAGGAGAGGCTTGCACGACCCTCGTTTTCCTCGGTTTCGCCGTCGTCCAAGAGAAACGTAACCTTTATCTTCGATCGTACTTTCGCGTCGCTGCGGTCTCGTTTGCGCAAAGTCGAGGGGAATAATCGATACGTCTTCGTCTACCTTCGCCACCTGGACCTCTCTCTCTCTCTCTCTCTCTCTCTCTCTCTCTCTCTCTCTCTCTCTCTCTGTCACACATACATATACATTTCTTTTATCGCATCATCTACGAACCCAACCTTACGATATTTAGACTTTACTCGATCGAATTACGATAACCTTGAGTATTTTAATCAACCCAAAGGATCTCATTAGTCGTAGCACATTTATGACGATTTCTCGGCGATAATAATTTCTTTATCATTGTACATTCTTGACGATAAGTTTTTTTCTTTTGCTCTTTTTTTCTTTTTTTTTTTTTTTTGCTTTTTTCCCTCCCCGTATTCTTTTAAATGGATTTTTGCGAATCGCGACTCTCTTTTTTTTTTTTTTTTTTAATTTTAATTTTGTTCACGTGTTTATTACGTCGCGATATATCGAAGTAGAAGGGTATGAAATAATGGTGTAACTGACGGGGGTTAGCAATTAATATATAAGATTTGATATTTATGAGACTGAAGATAAATAACACGTGGGCCTATGTATGGTTTATAATGATATAACTGTCCTGCTTAATGGTCACGAAATAATATTGGTTGCATTCTCTCAGGTATGTTTTTGTTTATTTATTTATTCGTATATCTGTACGCACATAATTTTTATACATTTAATTGATCTAACGTAAGATGGATATCTTATCTCGAGTATCACGACACGGCTCGCGAAAATATTTATTAAACTGCCATTCGAACGATGATTATCATTTATTCAAGAGTTTCAAATTAAATAGAATATAATTCGTATCATATTTCGAGAAATATAATGAATAACATAAATATAAATACAAATATATTAATATATATATATATATATATATATATATATATATATATAGCTACATTTGGATTTGTTCGCAATGAACACAAACCCTCGAAATGAAAT
>OU426860.1:6772147-6774647 GCA_911387685.1 Dolichovespula media
ATATATATATATATATATATTTATCCATCTATCTCTCCTTTTCTCTCTCTTTCCCTTTTCCCGATCGATTTTTATTCCAACTTTTGCTTCCGTACGTTCGGACCTTCGTCTTCGTTCCCCGACTACGAGTCATCGTCGATTTAATATCTCGTACAAGCTTGAAAGAAGAAGAGGAAATAGATTAGGAAGGAACGAAAAGATAGGAAGCAAGGAAGATAGAAGGATGGATGGAAGTAAAAAGACAGAGAGAGAGAGAGAGAGAGAGAGAGAGAGAAAGAGAAAGAATTATGAGTAAGGAGAAACGAGATGGAAAAAGGAGGAAGGAAGAGAGGAGACCAGAAAACGAAAAAGAAGAAAAGAAAAACAAAAAAAAAAAAAAAGGATAAAGAAAAAAAAACACGGGGGATGAAGAGATCCGATTCTACGGATATCCCTTCTTCCTCGTGTGACTTGCTTCTTCTATTCCGTGATTTTATCGCGGGGTAACACATTCCAGGGATACATACATATATTATTATATTTATTATACGTCTACCATGCAAACACGTGCGAGAGTGAAATCGTTATAATTTCCACGACGCGTGGACACCGGCTTAGATTTATTTTGCGTACGTGCTTAAACAAGCTGCGAAATAATGCGAGCGGAATTTACGAGCCACGAGGCTAAGTAGTACAGCCACAACTCGGTCAGACAAGCTTTCTCTCCCTTCTATCCTCTTTCTCCCAACCTCTCGCTCACACTCTCTCTCTCTCTCTCTCTCTCTCTCTCTCTTTCACGTATACACACAAACAAGCGCGCGCGCGCGCGAGCATACGTACAAATACATGGATACAAAGATTACGTACTATCGTATCGATGTTACGCGTAAACACATACATACGTACATACGTACACACATACATACATACGTACGCACGTACACGGAGGAACACGCGAGACTCGATAGATTATCTCTCATAAATTATTTATGTACCGTATACTCTTTCATTTCGCTATTTATCGAAGTATAGCGATTCGAAAGGAACACGGCCGACCGCCACGACGTATTTTCATTTTCCTTTTGTTTTCTTTTTACCCTTTGCAATCACGTCCTTGGTGCATTATCAAGCAACAATATGAATTTTCTCCGGTTTTGCTTTCAGTGTGCCAACTTCCCATGCGTCGAAAGCGTCAGCAAACGGAAAACGCCCAGGGTGAGTTTTGACGTTATATCTTTCAATAAATTTTCATGCCACATTCCTATCGCGTCGAAATGAACGGCCGAATATTTTTATTTTCTTTCACTTTTTACTTATTTATTTATTTATTTATTTTTTTTCTTTTAATTTTTTTTTCATGATAAAAGGGGGGTGGGGAGGGGGAAAGAAGGAGGAACGAACGAAGGGTTCGATGAGAAGATCGATTCTGTTTTCTTTTTGGTTTGTTTCTTCTTCTTCTCTTCTTCGTTCTTTTTTTTCTTTCTTTCTTTCTTTCTTTCTCTCATAAGCAACCAAGAGAATTGGAATTTGTGGGTATTCCGTGGCATCTTCCTTACGTAATTAAATTACTCGAATCCAATTAACGGAATCTCGATAACCTGATACGACGAAAGCTAGACGAGGTGAGTAACAAAATGTCTTCTCGACTTCGCTTAGCTCGCTAGCTCGCGAATACACGCGCGAACGTAATTAACAAGGTGCACGATGGATCTATCCGTGTGTGTATCTTGAAACCGCTCGTTGTTTACGAATGTAAATTCGGAACTGTACCAGTACGAGGCTAACCTGCTACGCGTAACAGTCGAGTTTAAATCAACGGGAAAATTTGTCGTTCGTAATCTGAAAAATTACCAGGTTTTAAATAAGAATATCGTATTTAAGATTAATTATCGTCGACGTCACGCAATTATCCACGAGATCTCTTTATTATATCTGAGAAATATAACAGTTTTAACTATCTTAAATCATATTAGAACGGTATTACGTTGTACGATATTGGGTTAAAGAAAAAAAAAAAAAAAAAAAAAAATAATAAAAGAAGAAGAAGAAAAAATAGAAAGAAGGTAGAAAGGGAAAGGATAGAAAAGTAAAAAGGAGAGATTTCATTTGTCATCTGGTATCTTGAAAAGATCTAACGATGTTTGATAGTCACCCTTTTTTACGAATAATACCGAACGAGTTTTGAATAATCGAACGATTTGTCACCTAAGTCATGCCGATTTCTCTTTATAGTTAAACGGTCAATAATTCCTCGGTTAATCTGATATAACAGACTCGTTTTTTTTTTTTTTCTTTTTTTTTTTTTCGGCAAATAGAAATATCCATCCGTTGTATGCATACCTACGTTATCTATATGCATAGGTCAAAGCTAACTATTTCTCGGATTACGTCAGCCAAGAAGCGTAATTTTGGAATTTGACGGACGTTGGTAAAGGGAATACAAAATACAGAATAGAATGAGTGAGTGAGAGAGAGAGAGAGAGAGAGAGAGAGAGAGAGAGAGAAAGAGAGAAAGAGAGAT
>OU426860.1:6777147-6784647 GCA_911387685.1 Dolichovespula media
GGGCGAGGGGAGGTTGGAGGTGGATGGATGGGTGGGTGGGTGGGCTGGAGGAGGGACAGAGCGACGTCCTGATTTCTTTTACTAGCACTGTTACGTTCCACCACCCACCGTCACTCATTTTACGCTTCACTCATATCTCTGTAAATCTTCTAAAGCGATTCCTCAAAGAAGGGAAACTAGAATCCTTCCTTCCTTCCATCCAGTCTTTGTTGTAAAGGATCGTTCTTTTCAAATTTACAGAGTGAGCGAGTGTGTGTGTGTGAGAGAGAGAGAGAGAGAGAAACGTTTCGCCTTACATATCTCCGGTTTTATGCTTTGTCTTTATTGGCCGGTGTACTCTCTATATCCCTCAGGAATCCCCAAAGCAGGACTTTAGTGCCACTCTTAATATCATCCAAAGTTCCCTATCTTTTTTCCCTTCCGTTGGTCACGATGGACAAAGGGATGGAGAAATGTTTATTTCTAACGATATCTACGTAAGACAGATAGATAAGGTATTCAGATTACGAACATTTTCGTGCTTTACGTTTTTGCGCGTGTATCCTTAATGGGAATAAAATTATAAAACGCAGGAGATAAGTCCGTCGGATATTCTCTCTCTCTCTTTCTCTCTCTCTCTCTTTTCCCTTTCATTTTAATAATCTTTTTTATTTTATCTCCCCCCTCTCTCCCGTTTCTTTCTTTCTTAAACCTCCCTTTTTCGTCTATAACCCTTCTTCCTCCTCTTCTTAATCTTATTATTCTTCGTTCGAAATAAAAAAAAAAAAAAAAAATAAAAAGAGAAAGAAAAAAGAAAGCAAAAAAAGGAGACACAAGGGAAAGGAACTCTTGATTTTTATTAGGCCAAAAGTTAATAAGGCAAAGGAGAGAAGTACGGTTGGGTTAGCTCGAAGGAATGGATAAACTGACGCAAGCTATGGGGGTTGGGAGTGAGGAGGCGGGGGAAGGCGGGGGGGGGGTAGTGGTTCTACAAGAAGGATCGAAGACGTTATCCATTATTCCGTGGAAGCGTGGCAGCGATGGCGGTGGTGGTGGAGTAAATCGCGCGCGATTTTCATCGACGTCGGTGGAAGGAAGGAAGGAAGGGTGTCTGCCCTCCCCCCCCTTCTCCCCTTCCCTTCACCCCTACCGACCTCCTCTCCACGTCTATCCGCGTCTTCGGTTTCTTTTTCCCTATGAAGCGCTGGAAAATCTTCCTTGGCTCTTCACGATCCAAAGATTTTCTTCTCGATCTTATGCCGAGATAGAAAACGTCTCTCTCTCTCTCTCTCTCTCTCTCTCTCTCTTCCTCTCTTCCTCTCTTTCTCTATTTCTCTATTTCTCTCACTCACTCACGACGAGGCCATTTCAGCCACGCAGCTAACTCCGCCCCTTCATCTTCTCGCTCATCCTTGATTTTCTCTATGTGCGTGTGTGTGTGCGTGTGTGTGTATATACACATACATACATACATACATACATACATACATACATACATACATACATACATACATATATATATATATATATATACATACATACATACATACATACATACATATATATATATATATATATATATATATATATATATATATATATATATATATATATATATATGGCACCGCAGTGTCGATGCTTCGATTCCGATCGAACGAGCCAAAAGGGAGGTGGGAGGAACGAAGGGGATGAATATTCCGCCTGTAGGATTCATAACGTTCATTTATGCACGGGTCAGTGACTCATATCTGGCAAGAGATACCACTCTTTCTCTCTCTCTCTCTCTCTCTCTCTCTCTCTCACTCTCTCCGTATGAATTCTCTTTCCCTCTTTTTTAGATTCTTCTTTGGACTCTTCGACGTATTCGGTCGACCACCACCAATATCACGCTGTCTTCCTTCCGTCTTTGTTACCTTGTAGGCGACCCCCTTACCTCGACCTTACCTCCGCCACTCGAGCAATCTCAATCTCGGCTTTTATTATTGGATGGCGGATATCTTGGTGGAGGTTACGCGAATTGTTAGAGATTGGAAATGGGAGACCAACGACAGAGATAACAGATTGAAATCCTATTTCGAAATTAATCCCGTTTATTTAAATTTCATAGGGATCGCTTGTTATAACGTATCAATTGAGAACGTTTTTCTCTCTTCTCTCCTCTTCTCTTTTTTTCTCTCTCTCTCTCTCTCTCTCACTCTCTTTCAATCCTTCTTTCTCCTTCTTCCCTTTTCTCCCTTTCTTTTTAGTACCTTAAGAGACGTTTCGTAGAGAACGAGACACTCCTTTGAAAAATTCTTTTTCCCGGGGTGCTTTCTGGCGACACACTGCCTCGACTATCCGGACAATGCTATTGGTAGACGCGAAGCTGAGGATACCGAGGGTAGAAAAGACGTTGGTACTGGTATAAAAGGAAGCCACGTCCGCGAAAAGATCCGTTCTCTTCTTTTGTCACGTCGTTACTTTTGTTTCTTTTCTCTCTCTCTCTCTCTCTCTCTCTCTCTCTCTCTCTCTCCCTCTCTTTTACTTCATTCGTTTTTTCCTCCCCAAACCTTCCTTTCTTCTTCTTCTTCTTCTTCTTCTTCGTCTTTCTTCTTCTTTCTTCTTTCTTCCTGTTATTCATCCTTTACCCTCGTTAATCCAATTGACCAGACCATATCGATCGTATTCAAGTTCATACATTTCTTTTTTTTATCTCTTTCAATCTTACCTCATTCATCCTGAATTCTCCTTTAACCGTGAAACTTTCATTCGTAAATAATCTTAATTTGTTCGCGCTTGGTTAGTACCTCCTCTCGAGCATTAGGTACTCTCACGGAGAAGAAGATTCAACTCTGGCCACGGATATATCCCCCTCATCTCGAAAGTATCCTCCATCCCCCATCCCCCCTCCACTCACCCCCCAAAAAAGATCCGACGCTTTACCGCTAATGGTTTCATAAAAACTTTGCATTCAGAACGTAATAAAGCTGCGCCCCGTTCCCTATCCTTTCTTCCACTTTTCTTTCCCTTCCTTTCCTTTTCTTTCTTTCTTTTTTTTTTTTCTTCTCTCTCTCTCTCTCTCTCTCTCTCTTTCTTTTTTTTTTTAATTTAATCCTACCGCTTCATTAGTAAATATCTTCTTCTTTCATTTCGGTTCTATGCTAGTCCAGCGATTCCCTTAAATGATATTCTTCAACTCTTTCGTTGAAACGTTTTTTTCGTCGAGAGAAAAAAAGTCTCTCTCTCTCTCTCTCTCTCTCTCTCTCTCTCTCTCTCTATTTAATTCTTATTCCACGTACGAGGAAGAAGACTATACGTTCGTTTCATCCTTCTAGCAACCTAATCCTTTTCAAATTTCCTTCCCTACCTTACCATAACAAGAAGGATTTCCATTAAGTTTCATAGCAGCTTGTTAAAAGGGCTCGCTCTAAGAACTTAGCATTTTGAGTTTGCAATATAAGTACCCTATTTCGCTTCATTTATTTATCACTCATTTCCTACGGTCTATCGAGCTTCCGATATTATTCATACTTTTTACACCTCGCGCGTTAATTCTCGTAAGATTTCTTCGAACCGCACGATTTCTATTTATTTTGAATTAATCGAATGTCATTAAAAATTCTCTTTTTTTTTTTCCGTTATCTCTCGTATTAAAGTATAATAAAAATTATTATCTCTCTCTCTCTCTCTCTCTCTCTCTCTCTCTCTCTCTCTCTCTCTCTCTCTCTCTCTCTCTCTCTCTCTCTCTCTCTCTCTCTCTCTCTCTCCTCTTTTTTTTTCACGTTCATATTAAATACCTTTTAAATTCCTTTTACCTTGAAATACGTCTCTTAAATTTTACCACGTGATTTTACAAAATCATCGCGTTAACGTCGACGTCGTTTATTTTCGATGTATATAATCAAAAAAAAAAAAAAAAGATCATCGAACGACGAGAGAAACATTTATTGTACATCGCGAGTAAAGCGATAAATATTAAAATCGTCGAATAAGAATAATTGAATGGTGTTATCTGAATAATGAAGTGATAGAGAAAATGATGATAAAAATTGAAAGGTTATCGACACCAAGGGGGGTTGGGGGTTGTGGGTGTTGGTGGTGTTGGGGGGTTGGGGGGGTTGGGGAGAGTGTGCTATTATTATTATTATTATTATTATTATTATTATTATTATTATTATTATTATTGTTATTGTTATTATTATTGTCTCTCATCTAGTCGGGCTAGCCTTTGGCATGACTGAGAATTTTCCATTCATCGTGAAGCGAATGAAGCTGTTATATGGGTGTATGAGGAAAACGATTACGTAGAGGTGAAACAATTTCCATTCTCCGGTCAGCGGACTATCGGTAGATACGTTGCAAAGTCGACGTTAATTAGATCGCGGTAAAAAGTTCCCTTTGATGTGCTCCATTCCAGCGTGTCGTTGACCAACCTAGCGAACAACGTGGGATCGTGCCGGGCATGTATCGATATATCGATATATCTCCTGGCATTATGGTTTTAGTTTCGCGCGCGCGTTCGATAAAGCTGACAGCCTCTAAAGCCACCCTTTGGCTATGGATATAGAGCAACGACAACGGAACAACAACAATGTCGAGAACGACGGCTACGATGACTCCGGGAAAAGCTATCGAAGTACAATGATCTTCTATCGATCCCCCCCCCCCCCTCTCTCACTCACTCTATCTCTCTCTCTCTCTTTCTGTTCTGAATTAATCGCGTTTCTCTCTTATTATGGAAAATAGAATGTTAAATTTTATGTCTGTTTATTTTTCATCAAAACTTTATTGAGGTTTATACATTACAGATTTCAAATGCGTCGTTCGAATTTCAATTCGTTATTATTATTTCGACGATATCGTCACTTTTCATCTATTCGTATTATAGATAGAGATAGATAAAGAGAGAGAGAGAGAGAGAGAGAGAGAGAGAGAGAGAGAGAGAGAGAGAGAGAGACTGATATATATATATATATATATTCTTTTTTTTCAATCTAAAATAAATATTCTCTTATTTATTCGTTTTATTAATTCCTTTTTTATTTCAACAATTAAATATTTATAATCGATCGAAAAATAAATCGAGGAAATTATTACTTTTTTTTTTTTTTCTTTTCCCATAGCGCCGCGACGCAGTTTAATTACATATTGGTAAATTTTTTAAGCGCGTACGCAACGAGTTTATTCGAAAAATTTCTGTGTGTGTGTGTGTGTGTGTGTGTGTGTGTGTGTGTGTGTACGCATAGTATGGTATAATATCAAATATGTTTATTATATTGGAACACGTATAATTAGAGTAATAACGCAAAGATAATTCGGAAAATCGTATGGACACGTACGATACGTAAAACGAGAAAACAGAGAAAGGGGGAGAGAGAAAGAGAGAGAGAGGGAGAGAGAGAGAGAGAGAGAGAGAGGGGGGGGGAGAGAAAGAAAGAACGACACGTTTGGAAATAATGTTAATTGAACGGGATCCGATAATTAGGTGTATGAAGTAGAATCACGTATATCTGGTATTCATCGAAGTAATATCGGGAAAATTATTCAACGTATCGGGCCGCAAAATTTTAATAGCTTTGTACCCATAGGGAATGATAGTATATAAATGATCGAGATGCAATGATATTGTCGATTCCTTTTTACGTGTCGTCGTTCGTCGATCGAGTGGGTGGGTGGGAAGGAGGTTGGGGGAGAGGGATGGCGAACTTTTGTTTCGTCGTATTATCGTTTACCTGGAAACGAGAAAAGAATGCTTAAGATCAAAAGTAAACTGGCCTTTTTTTCTTTTTTTCTTTTCTTTTCTTTTCTTTTTTTTTTTTGTCGAAAGAGAGCAAACTCCGATAGTCATTCATCGTGTAACAATTGTCACTCTACTCGTTGTTTTTTTTTTTTTTTTTATACTCTTTTCTTTCTTTTTATCATCATCTGCTTCTCTTTCATCGTAGGTTTATTCACTATGAAAGTTCATTATTAAGAAGAAATCGCTTTTGGAAGCGAGAAGAAAATAAAAACAACGGCAAAAAGCAATGGTCGTCGTAGTCGTTGTTGTTGTTGTTGTTGTCGTCGTCGTCGTCGTTATTTGTTGTCGACGACGACAACGACGACGACTATGATGTTAGTAACAACATCGAAGGACGAAAACTTTCAATTACGGTCACGTAGCGTGTCAGTATATCTCGATATCTTCCTGGAGCTTGGCTCGAGCCTCTAAGCTCCTATTCCCGAAGGATCGAGTCCATCTGATTACCGGTAATGGGGTTGTGTTTTAAGCTCTCCCCAAGAAAAAGGAAACTCCCTCTACGCTAACCGAGCTGAATCTCTCTTCGATACGAGTCTCTCTCTCTCTCTCTCTCTCTCTCTTTCCTTCTCTCTCTTTCTATCTCCGTCATTCTTTCTCTTTCTATCTTTTTCTCTCGTGTCGAAGAGTTTCCATCCCTTCTTCGTCTTCTTTCTTCTCTCATCTCGATCGAAAGAGAGAGAGAGAGAGAGAGAAAGCTTCGCTGAGTCTTACTTAGCTCGGCTTAGTCCGACTTTCTACGCTTTCTGATCGTTTAAAATCGCTCAGGAACAGTTTTTCTTTTAAACCCCGTTTTATCAATCTAAATCGATACAATTCGTCTTCTCGTTCAATCTTCGTTTCTATTGTTTAGTTTTTAATTTCCTTTTTTTCTTTCCTCCTCCTCCTCTCTCTCTCTCTCTCTCTCTCTCTCTCTCTCTCACTCTCTCTCTCTCTCTTTATTGGATGAAATGCGTACATGGTGTTAGATCGATCGTTGGAACTTATTCGATTATATATATTCGGAATAAATATCGTTACTTTGAATATCCAAGAATTTTGAAATGTAATTTTAGGAATGAAAGATTATAACGATATTTATGTATACATATGAAGGTATATGTATATATATATATATATATATATATGTATGTATGTATGGTTGTGTAAACTATGTAGATATGATATTATCGGGAAATTTGGTCGATGTGAAATTCGTGTGCTTGAATTTATCGAACGAGATAATGAGACGCAAAGTAATGCGTATTATCTATTAAAATGCTTCATTTTTCACTGGTATATGTTACCACGCAGATATTAGATAAGTTTCGCGTATTAAATTATATACGTGTACTATAATTATTTTTCGAAAATAATGTTTACTTATATAACAGCTCTTTCCCTCCTCTCTCCTCCCTTCCATCATCTCTCTCTTCTCTTTTTTCTCTCCTTCGAAAAGCATTAACGAAAACGAAAAAAAAAAGTTGTATTTCTCTTAAATTTAAGCGGAAACGGATAAAGTCGAATAAATTGGGGAAAATATATATATATATATATATATATATATATATATATATATGTATATAATTTTTTATTTTCGATAGAGGTAGGGATTCGTCGAAAAGATGTCGATGAAATTAATCGCGAAGCTGTTTATTTATCGAAATCGGGTTTGTCGGATGTGGGAGAAAGTTTTGGGCGACCGACGAGCACGAGGTTACGCTTCTGGAGTCGAGACGTAATTGGGAATAGTATTTGGAGCACGA
>OU426860.1:6789647-6829647 GCA_911387685.1 Dolichovespula media
AAAAATTTTTAATTCGAGCCTGCGAACAATTGAGATATAATAGAAAATATTTCCATGGTAAATTTCCATCTGAATAAACAATACTATAGCGAGATAAACAATATTATTTTATTATTAGATCGCCAAGGATGAAATTTGTAAGTTCAATCGACCAACTTTGCCTTGTTCCTTTTTTTTTTCTTTTCCTACAAATTTCATCCTCGACGATCTAATAGATCTTACCTGGTGATATTATATATATAGGCTCGATCAATAATTAATAACAAAGTCAATACAAATTATGTTATGACGATAATAAATGAATCATTAAATCACATCGTTTCTCATTCGGATACGAATAATCGAAAATTATTATATTATTTGTCGATCGGTTCAATCAGATTATTACATCCCCAATGTTACAACATATATACCGAGGTTTATACCATTAATTACTATTTGAATCGTAGAAGATCGAAGATCGTAGATCGAAGATCGAAGATCGAAGATCGAAATGCATTGTATATGTATATCGAACGACGAGGAAAGGAGGAGCTACGGATAGCTCGTCGTCGTCGTCGTCGTTCGTATTTACGATCGGCTTTACGAAGCTCAAACGAGCCGCGTAACGACGACGTACAGAGATCGTTCTGGCCAGGAGAACTCCAAGTTTACTATGCGGGAGTTTGGCAAATCTGCCGGAAGATAATTCGGTGGACCACCACCGATCGGGGAACGTCGCCGAAGGAAACATAACCACGGCGTTAACGCGAAGATTATGCCGGTCGGTCGATCATATAGACCTAACTATTGCTGGGGTGGCCTTGCTAACGTCTCAACGAACTCGATTTGCATCGATAGTACGAATCGAGTTTACTGGACGGGTATACGCATACGATTATTCGAACGGACCTTCTGTTCCTCATCCAAGGAAAATAGGATAATTAAACTATCCTAGAAATTGGACAGAATTTATGTTACGATAACATTTCTACGTTTCTCGAAAAATTCTTAATTTATCATTTCTAAGATCGAGGAATGATATTATGTATATGTGATCAAAAAAGAAAAAAGAAAAAAAAAAAACAAATAAGAAGAAGAAACGAAAAGGAAGCAAGAAAGAAGCAAAACATTTTCAACTTATAGATGGCTCGGTGTATGTTTAAAGAGAAAAAAAAAAAAGAAAAAAAAAAAAAAAGGAATTAAAAGTTCGGTGAAAATCGTGTCTCGAATGACACGCAGTTACTGAAGTATATTATTTATATTTCGAAAGAGCTGAAAGTCAAATAGATACTTTAACTAAAATAATCATCCTTTGATCTTTAATTTAAATCATTGGAAATATTCGACGAGGTGGTTCGTTCTCTAGTATATATATATTACTTAAAATATAAAATATATGCGTGTGTGTGTATATATATATATATATATATGTGATATGAAAATTTAAAAGTTCCACTTTTATGTATTTCATTAATGGAATAGTAAATACTTGTAATTGGCGGTGATTAAAAGGAAACGATTAAAATCGATAAATTTCATTGATCGCTCGTCGACGAAGAAAGAGAGAAATAAACAAAAGAAAGCAATGAATAAATAAACAAAATAAAAAGAAAACAATTAACAAAACGTCGTTATGGACAAGCGCGACGATTCTTCGATGGTAAGGGATGATGATTTAGGAAAATGAGGAGTATCTCTCGTGAATGGGTTATTTAGAATGCGGGAAAGTAGCGAGCTCTTGACACAGAGACTCGGGATTGGCAGAGCAGTAAAGGGCGAAAGGGTTGATGAAAGGGTCGCGAGCGCGGATTGTGTCCTCGTTACGTGTAGTGTCACGATTCGCCGTTGGCTTGCCTTCTTGACTATCCCTTAACAGGTAGTACAAACAACGTTTCGAGTATGCCAACCAACCGCTGCCACAGCTGGATAAAAAGAGACAGAGATAGAATGTGTGTGTGTGTTCGTGTGAGAGAGTGAGAGAGAGAGAGAAAGAGAGAAAGAAGACAAAGAGAAAGAAGGAGATACTGGAAGTAAGGATCCACGAGCTCGAGCTCGAGCTCGCCTGAGTCGCCCTTAAAACCTACTAAGGGGATGTTGGCCGGCCCCGAGAAATCCCCGAGTACTTAGCCCCACCACCACTACAACACCAGTCCAACTTAGCCTACCCACCTACTTTTCTTGTCTTTCATTCTCAAAGGGAGAAACGTTACGAAAGAGCTTTGCGATTTTATTGCAACGCTTTATACTCTTGAAAAATACGCGATCCCATACACGCTTACCTCCTAGGATACTTCTGGGTGTTGTGAATAGACGTTATGGTGTACGAGTGATTTGAGAATTTCATATCTTTTTTCTTTCCTTTTTTCCTTTCTTTTTTTTTTTTCTTTTTCAATTCATCAAAGCTTATCATTGTTATTATTATTATTGTTATTATTATTGCTATTATTATTATTATTATTATTATTATTACTATTATTACTTGAATGTCGTATGCATATATTTTTCTCTACGATTACGCGTGTGAATAAATTTTGTCACGAAACGATGCAACTTAGTTCCATTTCACCGTATATATACAAACATATATGTATATATACACAAAAATAAACCGGATGGATACTGTTTCATATTTTATTTCGCAATCGTCTATTGGTTCATGAATCTTTTTTTTTCCTTTTAATAAATCTATTTACTAGTAGTCGTTTATCTTTCTTACTTTTTATTATTATTATTATTATTATTATTATTATTATTTTTTTTTTTTTTATACATTTCAGTACAACGGTACGAGGTGGAGATCGTTCAACTGTCCAACCTGTCGTTTCATTTTAACTAAGCGAAGTTATAAATCAATTCGTATTAATATGTAATCTCGATGAAATCAAATAATTTGCAAATCGATGTGAGTCGAGGTGCGCGAGAGTGAATTATTGAGAAAATAAAAAATAATTAAAGAAGGGAAATAGAAAGAAAGAAAGGGAAAAAAGGGAATATAATAGCCTACGTGCTTGCTTATGCTTACGTGTACGAATGTATAGCGAATGTATCGATAACAGGTGGGTCGATCGTTGGTCGTCCGCTTGTACTTTGGCAAAGGTCCAAGCGCTTTTTTTTGCCGGATGTATTCTCGCTGCCAAAAATGATTACACGACGATCACAAGGGCTATGCCAGGGGCTTCGCGTATCCAGAAAGAGCGTAGCACGACTTCGTGACCGCGCGTCGAAAGTTCTTTAACCTCCCACCTCCCCCCACCCCCACCCCCTCCCCCTCACCACCACCCAACCCCAACCCAGTCTCCACTACTCCCTCAATTTTCTACTGCTTTTAACATTGAAACGATTATACTCGAACTTTATTATCTCTTTGGGAAAGAAATAGGGAGTGGAGGGATGAAATTTAACGAATGAGTTGGGTCGCGACGTCGGATAAATCCTTTTAACGTGTTTATAGGAAATCAATCGAAGATGGAAATCTGACAAATCAATTAACGGACGAATAATTACGAATTGAATTATTCACGTCGGCCGTTAGAAAAAGTTCCATGCCTATTCCATTTTTCGTATGTTACAAGAAAATAATAATAATAATAATAATAATAATAATAATAATAATAATTATAATAATAAGAATAATAATAATAATAATGATGATGACGACGACGACGATGACGATGGTAACAGTAATAATGAACCCCTATAAAGTTTATTAATATTTTCGTTTTAAAAGGGATTATAATTTTCATCGTAATATTAACGCGTCTTGATAGATGGGGAAACATTAAGAAATTTCTCTACGGTAAAATGTGAACCACCATATAGATTTTGTACTTGCGGTACAAAACTTTCCGATGGATATTACCGATAGATTAAGACTTTTAACGTTCCATGCTATTTTTCAATTCTAATAATCGAACTTTTTAATTAACGCTTAACTTTTCGATCTCCCTCTTTTTTCTTTCCATCGCTCTTTTTTCCTTTCTTTCTTTCTTTCTCTCTTTCATTCTTTCCTTTTATCCTTTTATTTTATTTCATTTCATTTTATTTCATTTCATTTCATTTCATTTTTTCTTTTCTTTCTTTTTTTTTTTTTTTTTTTACCCCGAACGGATCACTCGGATAAATCGGACCAAACGATGGAAATGAAATCAAGAGAAATTCTATATACGATTTAATAAATATGTACCGGAGAGCTATATGGAGAGCGATTATCCGATAAAATATTCACAGAGACAGAGAGAGAGAGAGAGAGAGAGAGAGAGAGAGAGAGAGAGGGAAAGAGATTCAAGTATCAACGATAAGCCTCGAAGAATTATCATGGATTTAGAAATCTCTTCGATAATCTGTTGTCGCGCGATAAATAACAATGAATACCGACGGCGACAATAACAATAACAACAAAATAAACAAGAACAATAACAACAACAAGGAGCGACGAGAACGCGATAACAATAAAGAAAAAAAGAAAAAGAAAAGAAAAAAAAAAAAAAGAAAAAAGAAACAATTACCAGTACCATGCTACCTGTAGGGGGATGAAACGAAGAAGGGAATCATCCCCCTGGTAGGTAAATCGCGTTGTTCCGTCGATAACGGGAAATCGACACGGTTGAACGCGAGTGTCTCGGCATGCGCAACCCCCCTCTCTCTCTCTCTCTCTCTCTCTCTCTCTCTCTTTCTTTCTCTTTCTCTCTCTTTCTCTTACTCTTTCCCTATCCCCTTGAGTGGCGGCAAAAAAAAAAAAAAAAAGAAAAGAACCCATGTGCCCGCGCGTGTCGATAATCGAGGAGAGTCCCTGTATATACACCACATATATACAGTACCTATCAAAAGTATTTTTCGTATCGAGTGTCTAACTGCACGAGACGACATTCTGTAAACGTCGAGACGTATTTTCGATAACGATTATGGTATCAGTTTTTCACGAGCATTCCATCATTTCTACGTTTCATTTCCTTTTTCCTATCTATTATTTCTTATTTTCTTTCTTTCTTTTTTTCTTTTTTATTTTTGTCTGTCTGTCTGTCTGTCTGTCTGTCTGTTTGTTTGTTTGTTTGTTTGTTTGTTTGTTTGTTTGTTTGTTTGTTTCATTCCTTCTTTCATTTCTATCCTTTTTCATGGTTCCCTTTTGATACATATCGACGTATCCATTTAGTTCGGTAATAGCTGTCCAGTTCGATCGGTCCCTATCTATTCTTCAATGAGAGATAGAGAGAGAGGGAGAGAGAGAGGAAGAGAGAGAGAGAGAGAGAGAGAGAGAGAGAGAGAGAGAGAGAGAGAGAGAGAGAGAATGTCACACGGAATAAGTGATGCGTATGATTATATAGATCCAGGACGATGTCATACAATAAAAACAAATTTCAATCCGTTTAATACCTTTACGAATTTTTATCCACTTAAGGGAAATTTGTCTTGTCTACGGTGAAATTAAGTTTTCGTTTCTGTCTCTCTCTCTCTCTCTCTCTTCTTTTCTTTCCCTTCCTCGCTCTCCTTTCCTTCCTCTTCTTCTTCTTTTTTTTTTATTTCTTTTTTTTTTTTTTGTTACGAGAAATACGCGTCGTACGGATAAAAGTTCTCTCATCTCACAAACGTGACAACAAAATCCTCTCCCTTTTTATATTTATATAAAAATTAGTTGAAGTTACGGTACGTACGTACGTTAAATATAAATTTGTTAAATATAAATCGATAGATCGAGAAGATTTGACGGGCATATTAGTTAGTATATCACCGTAAACGCAGCATAGCTTTTTGATGAGGATTGTACACATTCGTGTGCGTGCGTGTACGAGAGGTGAGGGGAAACGAGGTGAGACGGAAGAGACGAAGGGGTGAATCGCTTGATAAGGGATACCTGATGCGGGGTTAATCGCCTCGTTCACACTCACCGCACATCGACGCCGCTTAAGTGCATCGTCGAGTGAGTGAATGAGTGAATGAGCGAGAAATAGATAGAGAGAAAGTAACAAAAAAGAAAGAAAGAGACAGAGAGGGGGAAGGTGTGTAGCATGAGACAAAGAGAAAAGGAGAAAGAGGAAGAGAGAGAGAGAGAGAGAGAGAGAGAGAGAGAGAGAATGGAAGCTGCAAACCCGTGCCACGTTTGCGAAATCCTTACGAAAAATCGGTAAAAAATAAAATAACTATCTCTCGATAATGCGAATCTTTCGATATTTTCGTGTCTCGTTAGATTCTCTGGAACGATGAGAATCAATTTGCCATGGCACGTAATCGATAGGTAAATCAATCGACATAGTTTGGCTTCGTGGTTTGGTTTGGACGTATCTGTGGTCGCGTTCAACGTTCCTTTCGTGCCATCGATGTAGGACAATGTTTACTAATAGAATAATCGAATTTAATGACAATACGAACACGAGTAACGGTGGGGAGATTTAAGGTGAAAAGAAAAGAAAAAAAAAAAAAAAAAACTGAGAAAATTATTGTCGACGTCGTTTTCACGAAGCAGACGCACGGGGATACGTACAAACGCGCGCGCGCGTGCGCACGCACATACAAACACGCATACGCGCGGGCGCGTGCACGCACTGAGAGACACTCTTTATAAAGATTATATAGATACTCCGATACTACTTAAAGAGATCATATAAATAAATTCAAGTGTAATTTTTCATCCTTGCGACATTATGAAATTGTTCGTGTATGGTCGTGTATTTACAAGCTCGAACGATTATCGATATTCGCGTGCAATCATGTTAGAGACCCTTGTGAAAAGTCGTAGCTACGGCCATCCGTTTCGTGTTTGTCACGAAGAGGAGATATAGAGACTATAGAATAATAGAACATATGTATGTATGTATGTATGTGTGCGTATATGTATTCTCTACAAGTATCGCAAATGACGAGTTTCGAATATTCGCTATGGGGTCATAGATCGTTTCTGTTCAACGAGTACGAATAGAATTTAATCGAAGTTAATTCCTATATCTCCCCGTCTATCCTATCGTTCTCTCTATTCATTCATTAGAACGAACCAACGTTAATGCGTTTAATAGATGTCAAAAAATAATACTGTGTTTCTGTTAACGCATCGCGTTAATAACGTGTACTATCATTATAATAATAATAAAAACAATAACAACAATAACAATAACAATAATAATAATAATAATGATGATGATGATGATGATGATAATAATAATAATAATAGAATAATATTGTAAGGAATCTTAAAGGAGTAAATAATAAATAAATAGGAAGAATATATATATATATATATATATATATATATATATATATATATCTTAGATTGAAGATAGATAAACGTTTTGCGGAATGTGTGATAATCTGTTAAAATGAGACGGGCTATTGTAAATGGCGGGATACAAAAGGGAAGGATAAGAACGCAGTTGTATTCGATGTATAATATGCTTATCGTACGACCACAATGTATTCTAGAGGGTTAATCCGATTTACGCATCTCTCGTAGGATAATCACGGTGAACGAGGCTCGATATCAAATCAGAACGTGCGAAAATGGTTAGTGGGTACCCCCTTACGTAGATATATGTACATAGATGCCTATATTTAAAGACATATTATAATACAATATTATAATACATAATAATTAATATTGTAAGTTTTATATATATATATATATATATATATATATATATATATAAAACTAGTCTATCTTTATTAATCCATATTCAAATGAATCTTGTATTCTTGTATATTTACTATATCAATGGACATATCATTTTAATGGTTTCCCATTGAAGCCCCTATTACGTGTCGTAAATTCGTCTTAAATTTAGTAACCGTTTGAACATCACACACAAATATACATACATGCATAATATATACATATACATATATATATATATATATTTTCTTTGAAAGCTTTCACGAGCTTTCAAAGCCTCTGAACGTACAGCATACGTAGATGGGTGTATACTAACGTTACAAATACTATTCACACATTCACAACGCAGGCCCGTTCCACGAATTTACAGAAATACTGTCCTACTTCGTAAAAGCTGGCCCATTGTTCCCTGCGACCTTTTACGACGTGTACGTACAAATTGAAAAGCCGACACATCGACGACAACGCAGAGACGCAAATGCAGAAAGACAGAGAGAGAGAGAGAGAGAGAGAGAGAGAGAGAGAGAGAGAGAGAAAGATGGCTTTCGTTTTTCGTTTCGTTTCGTTTCGTTTCGTTCGTTCGTTCGTTCGTTCGTTCGTTCGTTCGTTCGTTTGTTCGTTCATTCTCGTTTGTTCGTTCGTTCGTTCGTTCGTTCGTTCGTTCGTTCGTTTGTTCGTTCATTCTCGTTCGTTCATTCGTTCGCAGGCGCATTTAAGTAGTAGAAACGATCAAATATACAGACCCTGTAGTATCATAAACGCGTATTTCTACTGACTTTTACCCTCTCTCTCTCTCTCTCTCTTTCTCTCTCTCTCTCTCTTTTCCTTTCCTTCCATCTCTCTTTGATAACACTCGCGCACAAGGAGAAGGACGAAGGTGGCGGTTCGAAGGTTAGACGAAAATGTGGGTCGATCCTAAAGTTCTAACCTACATTCAGTTTTCATAAATGAAGCGAGAGTATCTACTGTGCACGGAGCGAGGAAGAAGAGAGTGCTTGCGGCCTCCAGAGGGTGAAACGTGAGAAAGAGAAAGAGATAGAGATAGAGATAGAGAGAGAGAGAGAGAGAGAGAGAGAGAGAGAGAGAGAGATAGAGTTTCACGTCGACGGTGATCGTGGATGCGCTGCAAAGGTAAAGGTCAGCTAAAGCCTGTGTGTTATCGACTGCTTTTATGCGCGAAACCACTTTCATCGTTCCTACCTGTCTCTCTCTCTCTCTCTCTCTCTCTCTCTCTCTCTCTCCCTCTCCTACTTTTCTCTTTTTACTCATATCTATCCATTTAAACGTATTTTTCGCGTAATCGACTATCTCGATCCTCACGTTCTTTAAGCAAAGGAAGTATGTTCGTTTACATTCAAGTACGTCTATCTTTCTTTCTTTCTTTCTTTCTTTTTTCTTCTTCTTTTTTCCTTATCGTTATTCCCTTTGTACCTTTATCGTATCCATTCGAATGCGAGACGGTACTTATTCTCTCTCTCTCTCTCTCTCTCTCTCTCTCTCTCTCTTCTCTCGCGTGGCCTTTTTGAGTTTCTTTTTTCTTTCTTTTTTTTCTCTTTTTATTTTTAGAACGTATGTATATATTCACGAAGTCGGATAGACACTTCGCATTAATGTCCTTGGTAATGTTAGTAAAATGTAGGCCGAGGATTCTGACCTTAACTGATTTAAGGAAAGAAAAATTGGAAAAATGAAAATAGCTTTCACGTTCTGATATAAGGCATAGAAAAAAAAGAGAGAGAGAGAGAGAGAGAGAGAATGGGAATAGAACGTCTTCCTACTGAAAATGTTTTGTACTGGCGACGCCATTTCCTGCGGGAAGCAGAGATAAGCAGGGTAACGTTGTTAAGGTGAAATGGTGGGAGGGGAGGGGAGGGGAGGGGAGGGCCCTTCTTGATTTCTTAGCGCACCATGTTTTCTTACCCCTTGGAACTTTCTCAGATGGGTAGGATTGTTACGAGGTTATTCTATACTTTTTCCCTTAACTATAACGAGAGATAAGCCGTGATATTTAAGGCCACGTTGTGTGATTACAACTCTAATTAAAGCGGTGTTAGGCTTACGTTCGTATATCCGAACAAAATTTATTTAACAATCGATATAACCCATCGTTTCACCTTATTGACATTATCATGCGCGAAGACACGAATAAAAATATATTTATTTCGAATATCAATACGCGATATTGCGGTTTGTTTAATTGTAATGACATCGAGTGGGTAAATAATTCAAGTTGTTACATTCATATTTACGATATGAGAAATTTTTCAATGACTAATTCATTGCTTATTGATTGTTAAAATATCTGAAGAACGTATTTGGGTAATTATGAGTGCCGAAAGGGAAAGAAAAATATGAAAGAAAAAGAAGAAGAACGAACAGAAGGAAAATGATAAAATATATTTGACATCCTTTAACACACACACACACACGTTTCGTCTCTATATTTTTTTTTTTTTTTTTTATTATAATTACGTAGTCAACCTTTAATTGCAAGCCTCTTTTCATTAACTTTGTTTTTATGCGAACGTTCTCTCCCTATATATCTCTCTCTCTTTTTCTTATTCTTTTCTCTCTCTCTCTCTCTCTCTAAAAATGATAAAGGTGAACTAAAAATAAATAAAAAGAAAATATTTACATCGCAATACAAAATTATTGACATCGCACGTGTCTCTATCGTTATAAGTTAGAGGGAACTCGCTAAATGCAACTTTTGCTCACCCGGATCGTACTTCATTAATTATTATTATTACTATTGTTATCATTATAATTATCATCATCATCATCATCATCATCATCATCATCATCATCATCATCATCATTGTTCTATCGTAATATTACATTTTAAACGTCGAGTTACAATATTTTACAAAATACGAGTGCGAACGTATCAATATTTGTTTAATATAACAATCCGTTAGTGAGAATTAGATATTTTTTTACACTGTAACGGAGCGGTCGTCGTTATTTCCGTTGCATCAGTTCAGATTTCATTTGTAGAAGAGAAACTATAGAGAGACAAACAGACACACACACACACACACACACAGAGAAATATCGATCGAGTAGCAGTCATGCCTTACGAAAGGTCGCCGATAACAGATTGTGCTACCCTGCAAAGTGAAAGGTACACGATGCACTGAATAATTGGCTTCGAATTTACCTCCTGACATTTCCACTTACGAATTACGGATATTCGTTGTGTCTATCGTCAGGTAGTGGGAAGGGGTTTTGATTCGCGTGCACCTAACTCCTTCTTTTTTCCTTTTCTTTTTCTCCTTCTTTACCCTTCTTTCCTTTTCTTCTCCTCTCCCCTCTCCCTTCTCCCCGTACCCCATCCCGCCCGTATTTCTTTCTTCTCCCAGATCCCTTCGTCCCATCACGGTAGACGTTTATTAACGAACGTATTTTTCACCGATCAGGGATCATCCTCGATCCATGATCGTCGATACTCGATTCTCGATTCTCGATTCTCGATCATTCGAGGACATCTCAAGAACGATGAGATATCGATGTCATCGACGAACAAGGGAAACTCGCGATTCGATCCCTTCTCTCTCTCTCTCTCTCTCTCTCTCTCTCTCTTTCTTTTTCTTCCTCTATTTCTTTCAATTAAAATAGGAAATCGCCGAGGAAGATGTAATCGGGATAATTGAAGGAACACGGTAACCTCTCGGTAGTAAAGAGAGAGAGGGATGGAATGGATGCTGGGAAATAAATGAAAAAAGAGAAAGGAAAGCGAGGAAGTGAGAGAGAGAGAGAGAGAGAGAGAGAGAGAGAGAGAGAGAGAGAGAGAGAGAGAGAGAGAAAGTAACCTACCTGGTTCCTCGTTTTATCTTATATACGTTTCTAAGAGACGAGTGAAACTTTTAATTTGCGAAGAAGAGACGAAAAGAGAGAGAGAGAGAGAGAGAGAGAGAGAGAGAGGAGGGTTGAGATGGGTGGGTGTGAGGGGTTGGGTAGGTGTCGGGGAATGAGAAACAAGATGAAGAGAGATGAGATTCGTTCGAGATGCAGGGCCAACGAAGATTACCCGAAATACGTTTAACTTGTAGACAAAAGTGTGCGAGAGAGAATGAAAGAAGGTGTATGTGTGTGTGTGTGTGTGTGTGTGTGATAGAAAGAGAGAGAGAGAGAGAGAGAGAGAGAGAGAGAGAGAGAGAGAAAGAGTGTAGAATTGTTTCCACGATCTTCGTAAAACAGAAGAAAGTTTTTTACCAAAGCCCTTTGAAGATTCGTTGAATAGAAGAAGGAATGATCTCTCACGAATTTTCTTCTCAAAGACTAGAAACGTCAGCTCTTTATCTCTCTCTCTCTCTCTCTCTCTCTCTCTCTTTCTCTCTATTTTAGTATCCTTCTCTTTACCTAAGCTGTGTCCAGGAGATCGTTACTATTTTCCTCGAAGCTTCCCGACGCGAACAATTCAATCAAGGTACCGATCGATCCCACCCTTTAAACCGTACAGAGCACACGTTTCATACCCGAAATATTGACATTACCTACCCGTTACATTTTCTGCCGGCGGCGTTTCACGAGAGGAATCGAAAATCTTCGGTTCACGTTATAAGCTTTTTTCTTTGTTTCTTTTTTTCTTTTTTTTCTTTTTCCTCCTCCACCCTCCGCCAAAGCCCGATGCTCTTTACCTTTCGAACGATTTCTAATCCAACGAAGAGAGGGAGAGGGTTGCGTCGAGGAAAGGGAAAGAAAAAAAAAAAAGAAAACAAAAAAACTTCTTTCCACGACGATTATCGTTTCAATAAGGATCTCGAATTCTTACGTCGATGGATTTAATTTACGTATACGTAAGGTACTTATCTCACTCGTATCGTCTTATGATTCGTCTAAAATTGGAAACACGAATAATTTTTATTCCGCGAGCGAGTGATTGCCGTAACGAGGGTTGAGAATTTTTTTTCCTTTTTCTTTTTTTTTCTTTTTTTATTTGTTTCTTCGCGTTTTACAATTTTCGTATTGACGTAAAAGGAGGAGCGGGGAAGGGGGGAGGGGGGGGAGGAGAGTGGAGGAGAAAAGAATGTAGAGAGAGAAAAAAATAGATCGATATATCCGCGAGAAAGAACATATCGATGAATAATCGCGTATTTTAAAAATTACCCTCGCGTTATGTCATTTTCAACGAAAAAGAAATATATATATATATATATATATATATATATATATATATATATATATATATGTTTGTGTGTGTGTAGTTTTTTTTCTATCATCCTCGATCATTAAAAATAATCAAGATAATTACGTTTTTAATTTGAAGTGAGTCACCCGATACATTTTACTTATGGATCGAAAAGCAACCTCTTCTATAGGTGGATGGTTTACGATTATGAGGAAGTAAGCCAACAGTTATATACATATATATATATATATATATATATATATATGTATGTATGTATGTATATGTAACTAAAAATGTGTAAATAATTGTCGAAGGAGATACATATATCTATCTATGTATTGTATCTAGGTAAACTAGGATGGTATTACTCGTCACAGGAAGTGCTCGGATATCGCTATCTACGTACGTAAGATGCCCTCGGGGCCTAGAATGATTTTTCAAAGTACATAGCCAGCCAGTACATTTTACGATCCGACCTAGCTCTCTTCTATCTGTGACAGTCGCGTGACCGGCACCCGAAAGATCGTTCAAGATGACGATAGCGCATCCGTGGAGAAGCTTCGTGACCCGGAAATGTTATTGAAGGAGGACCGAATTAAACGTGCGTTCGGTACCATCAACGTTTATACGTTAAATTTTCAACGAGTATAATATAAATGAGGATTGTATGAGATTAGAAAAAGTAAACAGACACAGATGATGAGTTCATTCGTTGATTCGAAAATAACGGGTTAACTTGAAAACTAACGACGATTTCACATTTATTCCGATAAACGGAATACACGTATCAATTGTTTCTTATTCCACTTAAAAAGAAAAAACATAAAAAAAAAAGAAAAAGAGAGAGAGAGAGAGAGAGAGAGAGAGAGAAAAGAACGATCCACGTAACATGCGTGTCCCAATTCTACGTATTCATTGATTCATCGATTCATGTCGTAAGTGTCGATTCATTTGCGTTTCGATTAAAAATAAATTCCTCCCTGCCTACCACCCACCCCCACCTGCTCGTCCATCGATCTACTCCCTCAGTACCCACCTACCTGCCATTCCTCTACCCACTCCCCCCACTCCCCCCCACACCCTCCCCCCTACCGTTAACAAGTTAAACGTTAAATAATTTACAAAGATTACGATAGATCGATCGTAATAATAAACGATATAATAATATTTCATCGATTTAATGTACAGCCAACCGACATGATGTGTCGGATCTATCATGTATATCCGTGTATCTCGTTATAAGATATTGCCAGGCAGTAGCGATTTTTCTTGTCGCTATAATAATACCTAACGATCACCGTGTTCGCAAAATATGCGAAGAGAGAGAGAGAGAGAGAGAGAGAGAGAGAGAGAGAGAGAGGGTGGAGAGAGGGTGAGGGTGAGAGTAGTGGTTCTATGTACGTTGGTACGTGGAATACCGCATAACGAGACTATCCATCAGCCGGCGTCGATTAATTGACGATGTCGTTGCAGGTACATCGCGTTGATGTAGCCTATGTGTGAGTGTATATATATATGTATATATATATATATATATATATATATATATATATATATATATATACATAGATATTGTCTATAATATATATATATATATATATATATATGTATATATATATATATATATATATATACACACACGAATGTTTGTGAGAAGCATCGAAGCGTCTCCATCCAGCAGGAATCGAGGCATAATGGATCGCATCAATCTTTAATAAAGCGGCTTAACATTGAGAATGAGGAACCAGTCGAATACCTCTAGCGTGAACTAAACGTCTTATATACACTCGGATACCTTTTTTTTCTTTTTTAAATCATCGTCATCGTCATCGTCGTCGTCGTCGTCATCACTGTTATTATTTCTTTTTTTTTTTTTTTTTTTGGAATTACCTATATTTTTTTTTCACTCTCCTTTTTTCCTTCTTATTTTTTTTCATTTTTTAATACTCTCTCACATTCATTCATCCTACCTTTTCCGTTCGTAGAATTCAATTCGTGTTGGTCGTTCAACTATCGACGTAAAGTTTCGAAGGTATTATGTCGCAACGCGTATCTAACGGCAAATGTTATGAGAACGGAGAAGCAGGGAAAAAAAAAAAAGCGGGGATGAGGAGGAGGGAGCGGGGAGGGTTGTGGACAAAAAGGAAAGGACATTTTTGTTTGATTTCGTTCTATCGTTAATCCGACGAATTTTAAATGAAATAGGCGAATATTACGGTAAATGTAATGTATTTCACGTTGCCGTTAATAATTCGTTTGAAATTTATTAGAAATTTTGCGTCGAAACGTGTCGACTAGACGTGTCGGACTAATGTTCCTGTAGGAAAACAAAGAAGTACGCGTTCGCGTCCACGCGTGTACAGTGGAAAGAGGATTCGTAGGTATGTTGCGCGGTAAAGTTTTCTTTCGGGGAAATAAAAAGAAACGTGGGACGGACTAGGAGAGATAGAGAGAGAGAGAGAGAGAGAGAGAGAGAGAGAGAGAGACCATTTCGAGAGAACGAGCAAACGAACAGAATGATAGATACTTCGCGTAGTTGTTGAACCTCTCGAGGGCAAGCTCATCATTCGTCTTTATTTCGCCCGGCCGTGGAGAACTTTTAGAAAAAAAAAAAAAAAAGAAAAAAAAAAAAGAAAAAAAATGATAGATCGTCATTTTCTGACACCGCGTGTCTTTTGCAAAGCGCGCGACGACAACGACGACAACGACGACGACACAAAAGACATGAGAAGGGATCACTCGTGGTATCGATCTTTCGAGGGGAAATAAAAAGGACTATGGCGAGAGGGGGGAGGGCGAGGAAGAAGGGGGTAAAACGTTAGAGAAGAACGTATCGGTACGAGGAGTATTCGTCGACTTTCATTGGTGGTAATTTGACGGGGAGCGTGTTTTCGTGGCGGGAAATTGAAATTCTCTAACGTAACGCGAGCTCCGTCTAATTCGTGATCGGCTCAACGTATCACACGAGAACCCGATGGTTTCGATTAAATGTTTTATAATAAGATTTATCATACGCTTGATTCGGGCACGACATGTATTTAATTTTCTAGTTTTTAATTTGAATTTAATCCCGTTTAAAACTATGCCCATTAGGTACAATGACATTAGCTTTGGTTTTTTCAGTTTTTCGAAATTAATTCGAAGATGAGTTTTGTTAAATTTTCGCGAGTTCGAAACGATTCGCGTTTTAAAGTCACGTGAAATATATATTTTACGTTAATAATTAGATCGAAAAGAAGAAATATATTAAAAACATTCCGTTTCACGTATAAACGGTTTATTACAATGAAAAGATGATATATACTTTTGGTAATAAAAAATTGTCGTAGAAGGCGTCGTCTTAAATAGTGTCGAGTCACGTCTGACGTCGATATAAATTCAAAGTGTTAATTATGACGGCACTTGTTTATGTATACGATCGAATAAAAGATATGCGATTAAAACGTACGAAGGAAGAATTACGAAGCGTATTCGCCGTTTACGTATCTTCATATTTATAATATCGAGTACGTTCGTTGTTGACGAAATAAAAATATTTGTCGAAAGTATTTTAATGTCGCAAGTAAAAAAAGAAAGAAAAAAACAGAAGTGGCAGGAGACAGGAAATAGATACGAGGGACATCCACGTTGGTAACTGTGTTTGACACGGTACGTTATTAATAAAAAGAACGTAAAGGAGTATAACTATAGTTGAATATTTAAAAGTGTGATGCGATATGTCCGATCGAATAATAGACTGATTTATGATCCGAACGAGATCGTTAAAGTTATACGGGACGTTGGGTTCGCCTTATCGAGGTTTTCCCCTTCTTTTCATTTTCCATAAGGAGGAGCCGATGATTAACGGTACGTCGAAACGGTACGTAGGTTTATTTTACTTTACCATTTTACATTTTGAGCTAACGAACGTGGAAATAGGAAAAATTTTCCAGGGAAGAACCCCGGGCCAAGGTTTCAGCGCGAAATTTTTTGTTCGTTAAGCTACGTCCTACGTAACAGGAAGTTATCGTGTTTCAGATGGTTACGCGAGCAACATATTTACGGAGACGTCGCGCGTTGCTATCTATTAAGCGACCGACACTGATTTAGGACAGCTCGTTAGCGAGTAAGGAGGAGAGAAAGAAAGGAAAAAAAAAAGAAAGAAAGAAAAAAGAGAGAGAGAGAGAGAGAGAGAGAGAGAGGAAAAAACTTATGGAGTGAGTTCTCTCGAACGGGCAAGTGTGAAAAAAACACGGTCGAGAGATCGAGAATGCGAAACGATTAAATCCAATTAGGTCACAGGGTCCTGCGCTTAAGCGAGAATTTGCGTAATTAACGAAACACACGGTCGAAGGGGCTTTCTCCCGAAGGTTTAAAAAGAAACTTTAGAACTTTTGCGAATCGATATTCGAGAGAGTTTCTCAGTTTTACTACTTCACAACCTCGACCGTCTCGTCCGCCTCGATCCTCCACTATTTTCCCTAATCGAGTTCTCTACGTGCGAGTTGTGGACGCGATCGACCGTCAGAATTTCGTTTGAAAATGGCGCGAGGCCCCCTTCCGAGTTCGTGTCCTTGACATTCAAATGAAACGAGAACGTTCCTCGAGATTTGTTCGACTCACTCGTTCAGATCGTTCAGATCGTTCGGTCCGTTCTGTCGTTAAGGAGAGGTTGAGTTTTTACTATTACAAATTTTTGCGAGGTTTGGTTTAAAAAAAAAAAAAAAAAGAAAAAGAGCAATGGCGGACTACTCGGTAAAGAGAGAGAGAGAGAGAGAGAAGGGGGGGGGGAGGCTTTGAACGAACAGAAATGGAAAATGGTAGAGCGCGCGGATTCGTCCGTCTATCTTCCGAATTAGAAAAAGAATGGGATGGGTTCAGAAGAATATGAAAGCAACGTTACGTCCACAAAAAGGGATTCGGCCCTTTGATATTCCGACAAAAGGGGACATAGAATTATGCGAGACACCATCAACGGGCGGTAATGCTCGTGGAAAAACCTTGGATACAGGCGAAGAAAATTCGTAGCATTGTTGAGAGAGGGCGAATCAGTGGCTTGGGAAATGATTTGGTGAGAAAAGGCAACATGAAATATAACGTTTTTATTTATTCTACATACTTTCAGTACATACATATGTAGGGGTATACGTATGCATGTATGTATGTATGCATGTATGTATGCATGTATGTATGTATGCATGGATGTATGCATGTATGTATATCACATGAACGTACATTACTATTTGCTGGGATCGAATTATTCTTGGCCGTCTCGGGTTCAACTTAAGGGTAAAAGAGAGACAGAAAGAGAGAGAGAGAGAGGGGGGGGAGGGGTAGGGGGATGAAGGGAGAGAGAAAAAGGAAAAAGGAGATGAAAAAGGAAGTTCAACTTTGGCCCTGAAAAGTAGGAAGGGGAAAGGATAGGGGAAAAGGTGCGGCAACGTCGCGGTGCCAACTGTAGGATGAGATGGAAGCGAAGAAGATGAACAGAGAGAGAGAGAGAGAGAGAGAGAGAGAGAGAGAGAGAGAGAGAGAGAGAGAGAAGAAGGATTCGGCGTGCAGGGGGCTTCTCGATCAATATGGCGGCAGGGGTGGAGGGTGTGGCAGGGTGAAGAGGGGTAGTTCGAGAAGACGAACTGGTATAAGATAGCAGGTATACTCCATCGAGCTTCACCTATTCCGACTGCTCTTCGTGACCTTGAGCTCTCTCTCTCTCTCTCTCTTTTCTTCTTTTTTTTTTTTTTTATTCCAAGGGATAAAGGCCCCATAACCAATGGCAAATCCCTCTCCGTTTCTCTTGTCACTCCGGCCGATCCATCCGTCTATGTCGTTGACGTTCGCGCTGTGGAAGGCCGAATGTTTGCACGGATTATCGCGTCGCCGGATGTCCGTCATCGTTGGATTCCCCGATGTTCCCCGGGTTGTAGTTGTTGTGCGAAACGGACGTCCGTTTCACTCGACGATTATCGTACTCGTTTCTACGAATTTAGCTTCGGGATCCCTCGCTCCCCCAACCCCACCCCACCCCACCCCACCCCGCCCCGCCCCGCCCCCTGATAAATACGAAAACGTCCCGCTTGTCCTATTTCTCACTTTTATCCCTACTTGGGAGACACGTTTATGGCCGATAATAAAAGTCACTTAAAACGGGATTACGTATTGTTTATATAGGTTATACACTTGTCGTAAATCATGGAATACTTTGATATAGTATTTTATTTGGGAAACGCTCATAACGTTATTCTTTATTTATATTAGATATGTGTACGCGCGCGCGCGCGCGCGTGTGTGTGTGTGTATATGTGTTAAAAAAAATTATATTTCGATATTAGACAATGTGTTATCTATTCTCGGGGATTTTATCTTTTTTTTTTTTCTTTTTCTTGGATATTATTTTTATATTAATTTTGTCCGATATTTCTTGACTACATTGTTAGGACAAGAAATTTCATGATACCGTTAATAATGTCTATTTAATTAATGTTTCGATGACTCTAGAATGAGAAGGAACAATCGATAATAACACGTCTACGTGTTTTTGTATGAAAGAAAGATATACATATATATATACATATATATATACATATATATATATATATATATATATATATATATATATATATATATATATAAATAAATAAAACTGCTTCGGTGTAAAATTGAATGATACACATTTAGGTCAGCTGTTCGAAGTTTTCGAGAGGTCGTAAGGGCCACGTGGATCGGTAAAGTTTTCGATCGTCTATGTCGAATAAAGGAAAAAAACGATGTGCCGGAAGTAAGGGATATTAAAGGAGTAGTAGTTGCGGCACGACGTGGAGGCTCAACTCGTAGACCCCTTATCTTCCATCGTGCAAGATTCGCCCTTCCCATAGCCCTCCCCCGATTTCATTCTCTTACAGATATATATATATATATATATATATATATATATATATATATATATATATACGATGGAGGATTTTTTCTTAAGAATCGTTGGAGAGCGGGGGGCTGGGGGTGGGGGTGAGAGTGGGGGTGGGGGTGAGAGTGGGGGTGGGGGGGGGGGGTTCGAGGTACCTAAGGGAGGGCTATCGTTCTTCCTTTATCGAGAGTACCTTATCGAATCACCTCGCCGTTATTCAGTTTCCTATTTGGATCCTCCGCAGTATTCTACTTCTTCCGAGCGAGGTGTCACGCCTACCCACATTCTGACTGGCATCACTTTCTCTACTTGGCTCGAGCAGCAACCCCATCTCTCTAACACCAACTACCAATCCCACCGTCACCTTTATACCCCCTCCCCCCAACCCCGTCGTCCGACCCTTCACACTCGATCGTCCGTGAATATTCTTCTCTCGCTTATTTCTTCGCTTCGGTGCTCGAGAATGAGAAAGGTTTCGATAGGGTGCCGTGAAACGATTACGTATTATCGATATCTACAAAAAAAAAAAAACCCTTCATCTTTCCCACGAGTTCTTTCAAATAGAAGATATCTATATCTATATCTATAAATATATATATATATATATATATATATATATATGTAGTATATATTTCGTAATATAATGTCAGTGAATAATAACGTAGTAAAAATGTACTTTAAAGTAATGTCCTCATGAAAAATATTGTATAGAAATAGTGATAGATCTTATCGTTTTTGAGCTAGATACATTATCCCCGTGTATAAAATTTTTAAGTGATTTTTTTTCCGCTCTTTCTTTTTGAGATCAGTTAAAATACAGATATGTAGAGAGAGAGAGAGAGAGAGATAGATAGAGAGAGAGAGAGAGAGATATGTGGAGATATGTACGTGTGAGTGAACGAGGTAGAATCCACGCGATCGATCGCACGTATAGAATCGTATGACATATTGAATCGTGTATGTTCCTGTACGTGTTCACTTGTCAAAGCGTAAACTTGTACACTTTCGATTTTTTTTATTTATTTATATATTTATTTACTATATATATATATATATATATATACACATTTTGTTATATATATTTTAATTAAGTAAATCATCCATATGTCCGGTATAATTTATATGTTTGTATATACGTAAGTAGATTTATTTTAAATGCGTCGGTTTAAAGCTGATATTTTGTTCTTATTGTATACGTAGATATATACGTAAATACGTACATATATACGTATGTATATACATACATACATATAACAGTCAGGTACACGTTTCATTCGTCTAGCGTAATTTTAAAAACGACGTTGTAAGGGAGAATACCGAGCTAATTTCGTTGGACCTTTTGCTGGGCTTTTTCCTTAAAGCCATGCACGTCGGCCGAGGGTAAAGCTTTGAGCCCGATGAATTCTTACCTGCCATGGGGTTGGTATGCAAAGCGAATAAAGAAGAACGACGTGTAACAGAATGAGAGGGAACGAAAGAGAGACAGAGAGAGAGAGAGAGAGAGAGAGAGAGAGAGAGAGAGAGAGAGAGAGAGAGAGATGGAAGGGAAAAGGATGGTGAAGAAAAAAAGGGAAAAGAAGGAAAGAAAGAAGAGCAATGAAGGTTGTCTGTCGGCTGGGTGAAAGATGTGAGGAGAAGTCCTGTGAAATGAACAGGATCATCGGACTTAACCCTTTGGGTACACACGCTTACGATCCTTTCGATCCTTCTTCGGCTTTTATTTATTCTTGCAATTTAATCTCTTTCTTGATATTTTCAAATAAATCATAATATCTTTTTCGATGTCTTAGAACAATCACTATAAATTTTATAAATATACACACACACACACACACACACATATATATATATATATATAGTTAATTAATTGATTAATTATCACTTAAAAGTCGCTGTAAAATGTTATATATATATATATATATATATATATATATATATATATATACATAGTGCCAAATAATTAATTATTGATTTATAATTATTGATTTATTTGATTAATTATTAAAGATATATATACATATATATCGAGATAACATCTTCCGATTCTTTTTAATTCTCTAACTTGGTATTATCAAAGAATAAGTTGTTCGCGAGTCTTCGTATAACCACGACATATTTTTTGTGTTTCGCTCGCAAGATCGACGTGAAGATATAGGAAGGATGAATCGGGTTCTCGAAGGTATTCAGGTCGAACAAAGGGCAAGCTACCTTGACGGGATGTGAAAATAATCGGACGCTCTTTGTCGTCGGAGGTCGAGAGACAATGACATAGATAGGAGAAGGGCTAAGGGACGAACGATGAGAAGGCATTTTCTTCCTTCCGTTCCCTCTCCCTTTCCCTCTCTCTCTCTCTTTCTCTCTCTCTCTCTCTCTCCCTTTGTCACTGTCTATCTTACCCTTTTTAGTACATTCCTATTTGGTTGAAAGACACCGAATGAGAAGTTTCCACGTGTATGCTTTTTTACACTCATAAACGCGCGTGCGCGCGCGTACACACACACATACAATGTATATTGGATGTCACTTTTATGTATAAACGAATAACGTTATCAGGTTCGAAATCTACGTATATGAGGATTGCGAAGCTAACGCGTACGATATGCATACGAATATATCGTTATATATATGCGTGCGTGCGTGCGTGTGTGTGCGCGCGCGCGTGTGTGTGTGTGTACGCGCGCGCGCGTTGTATATAATACAGTTGTACTCGTAATTCAACGTACAAATATGAGGGCAGTGATATTTCGTTAAAACAATAAGTGTAAAGTATAGAATACAAATTGGAATAAATCCTTTTATCTTCGTTCTTTTTTTTTTTATTTTCATCCTTTTGTTTTTATTTTTGTTTTTTCATTGTTTTCCTTTTTTTTTCCCCCCCCCTTCTACAAAACCCATTGGACAAATTGAACGCGTTACCGTATTTTTGTAATCGAATACGTCATTGTATTCGATCAACGTAAGTTACCAAGGATTTAAGCTTCGGCACATTATTTTCGTTCGTTTATTTTATCTTTTTTCTTCGTTGTTCTCTTTTTCCTTTTTCTCTTTTTTTTTTTTTTTTTTTTTTTTTTTATTCAAATAATTCTA
The DNA here is from genome assembly GCA_911387685.1 of Dolichovespula media. Classification (NCBI taxonomy): domain Eukaryota; kingdom Metazoa; phylum Arthropoda; class Insecta; order Hymenoptera; family Vespidae; genus Dolichovespula; species Dolichovespula media. The sequence continues at coordinate 6,812,325 of OU426860.1, forward strand.
CCTTCATTTTATTACTCGTTCGGTTATATTTAACGAATGAAAGGAGAGACAACACGCGTACTCGTTATTTTAGAGTCGACTCGCACTAGGAATAATTTCTAACGAAGCGCAACTTTTGACAAATGCAATTCCCATGTTTTGTATACTTTCAACAAAGAAAGGGATCTTCTTTCACGTTCTTTTTTTTTTTTTTTTTTTTTTTTTTTTTTTTTTTTTTTTTTTTAATGAAAAACTACGAAATAGCGGGATAATATATTTATTATTTAAGACAACGTTCGAACGGGATAAGAGATTCAATCCCGCGAATACGTTTCTTCCGTATCGTATCTCGCGCAAAACAATTCACGTTTCACGAAACGAGAATGATCTCTCTCTCTCTCTCTCTCTCATTCTATCTCCCTTTTTATACCTTCCTTTTCCTTTTTTTTTTTTTTTTGTTTCTTTTATTTCCTTTCCTTTTAAATAACGCGATGCACGTGACTTCGGTTCACTTGTCCCGTGCTTTACCCTCTCCTCTTTGTTACAACCACCCAACCCCGACTCAACCTCCCCTCTCAGCCTCGCGTGCCTCTTTTCTTTCCTTTTTTACTTTTTTCCTTTCTCCTTTCTTTTCTTTTAGAACGACTAACGTAAAAGGGAATAACTCTCATTGGGACCTTCGGAAATCGTCGCAGGTCACGGTTATTGGCTTATTTATATCGTTGCAACGTTGGATAGCGTCGCGAGTGTACCTTGGAGAGAGAGAGAGAGAGAGAGAGAGAGAGAGAGAGAGAGAGAGAGAGAGAGAGAGAGAGAGAGAGAGAGAGAGAGAGAGAGAGAATAGGTTGTATTATATTTTTGAGAAAGTTTGTGGAAAGAAGGAATGAAAAGGGAGAAGGAAAGGAGGAAAGAAAGAAATATAGAAAGAAAGGTAGGAAGGAAGGAAGGAAGGATGGAAGGATGGAAGAACGAAACAATGAAAGAAATAAATAAAGAAAGAAATAGGAAAGGAGAGAGAGAGAGAGAGAGAGAGAGAGAGAGAGAGAGAGAGAGAGAGAGAGAGAAAGGGTGTACTGGACCACACTCACTCACTTGCTCGCTTGAGAGAGAGAGAGAGAGAGAGAGAGAGAGAGAGAGAGAGAGTGAGAGAGAGAGAGAGAGAGAATGCTAGTGACAGAACATTGCCATTATAGTTAATAGGACAACGAGCTTTCGCCTTCGTATGACGTCACGCGAAAGCTCTTACCGAACAAACGAGGAACATTATCTCGCTTGGGAATCTTCGTGGATGTTCCTTGGCTCTCTCGGACACTCCAACATTTTTCATTTTCTCCCACCCTCTCCTTCCTCTCCCAACTCTCTATCTCTATTTCTCTCTCTCTCTCTCTCTCTCTCTCTCTCTCTTTCTCTTTATACTTCTCTGCACATCTTTCCAAGAGGTTTCTGATATCCGAGATTGCCTGGTTGCAGTAGCAGCCAACTTTATCAATCGTAATCCAGCAGGTCGGTTTGAAATAGTAACACACTTCTCGTCCTCGTTGTCGTCGTCTCTCTTCCTCTCTCTTTCTTCTCTCTCTCTCTCTCTCTCTCTCTCTCTCTCTCTCTGGTTAATATCTATCTTTTTCTTTCGGATCGTAACGAGGAAAAGGTAGAAAATATAACTAAAGGAAAGAGCTCCCGAGTGTTGCGTCGAGAGATGGAAGGATAAGTACGAAAGGAATGAAAAAAGGAAGAGAAGGAGGAAAAGGAAGAAGAGGAGGAGGAGGAGGAAGAAGAAGAAGAAGAAGAAGAAGAAGAAGAAGAAGAGGATGAGAAGGAAGATGATGATGATGATGATGATGATGATGATGATGATGATGATGATGATGATGATGAAGAGCGAGTGGATAAAGTTCTCAAAGCTTTACGGAATTGCGGTTATCGCAATTGCGAAGAGTAAAAGCAGGGTGCGGAGGGTAGACGGGTTGGTGGTTGGTTTGGGGGGGGGGGGGTTGGGTGTGGATAAGGGTGCAGGAAGACGAAGGAGAAGAGGTGGGTCGGTGGGGAGAGGGAAGAGGGATTAGATTTTAATTCGATGCGAGGGGTTCTACGCGAGAGCCGACCTTTTGTTTCTTCTCGTTAGCGCGCTCGAATGAAAAGGGAGGACGAACTGGAAGGTGAAACGCCGCTGGAAAAAGGGATCGGCGGTGTGCGGGATGGGGAAAGGGGAGGGGTGGATGTTGTAGCAGCAAGAGGCGAAGGGGAGAAAGGGAAAGGGGTTGGAAAAGGGTTTGGAGAGGGAAGGGAAGGGAAGGGAAGGGAAGGGAAGGGAATGGGGAAAGGTTGGCTGGTGAGGAAAATTTGAAAACTCGTTAAGCCGGTGGGTGCACCGAGTCGTTAGAAGGAGGCGGGTACCCAGTTTATACAGGTACACGCCTCCATAGTAGATATGCGCCGTTGAAATTAAGGTTGAGGATACCGGCTAGAGGCAGCACGCTCACTGGCGACATCCTGGGAGGAGATTTCCCGGCAACCAGGACCAGGAGATACTAATTTCCTCGAGAGATTGCGAATATCGTTTCGTAGATCCGTAGAAACTGACATTTTCGAATCTTCTTATTTGATATCGATCTGACGTAACCATACTTTTTTCTCTTTCCCTTCCACATTCTTATTCCTTATTTATTGTTACTTCTCTCTCTCTCTCTCTCTCTCTCTCTCTCTCTCTCTCTCTCTCTCTCTCTCTATCTATCTATCTATCTATCTATCTGTCGTTCCTTTTTTCTTTTCTTTCGTCATCCCTTTCCCTCTAATTGTTTCCACGTTTTATCATAGAAGAGAGAATTTATTTATCTTCGAGCGTAAACAATTTCTGTAAAATCTTTCTTTCCTTCGTAACGTTCTATACCTTCAATCCTTTCTCATATACACATTATTAGCTTTATAATAAGAATGATATGTTTTATGCTATAAGCGACGCTTCATATTATTATATATGTAGGACACAAGTTTTACATAATGTATTTGTTTATTTTGAAATGTTATACATATTTAAGACAAATTTTAGACGACTTATATTATCGTAATAATTTAATTCTTCTTAAATTAAGCGGTCAATGAGATAGAGATAGAGATAGAGACAGAGGAGAGAGAGAGAGAGAGAGAGAGAGAGAGAGAGAGAGAGAGAGAGAGAAGAAATATCTAAAAAAATCACAAACTCTTTGAATAATCGATTTTCTGATCTCTGGTGATCCAAAATATGCGTTACATTTATTAGCCATAATTCGTTTAATATTTAATAATAATTAGTTTCACCTGGTTTTAACGTAGAAATTTATATATGAACAAATTGACGAGCAAATGTTTTCTTTATTTCTTTTTTTTTTTCGAACGATCATTCGTTATTAAAGTTATTCGTAAATTTCGCAAAAAAAAAAAAAAAAAAAAAATTCGTAAAGCCGAAGCACACATTTCTCATAGAAAATAATGTTAATAATATTTTCCCCATAGAAATTCTTCGAACGACGTTTAACAGATATAGCAGATGGATGATATCTTTACTTCTTGGTAAACGGTATCATTGATAAAATGAAAAGAAAAAAATAAAAAAAGGTACGAGAAGTTAGAAATCGTTATTGAGCTACGAAGAAAGAAAAAAAAAAAAAAAGAGAAAAAGAAAAGAAAAGAAAAGAAAAGAATTATATTCGTAAAATTGTATGTAATATTTATATCGTGTATAAAACAGTAAAGGTAGTATATAATAAAAGTAGTAAGGTGGTAGGGCAATAACTGTACCCCTTTTTTTTTTTTTTTTTTACGCCGAGATCATCTTCGTCGCGTAGATGCTTTTCTTTGCGGGACGGGGGGTTGGAGGGGGAGAGGGGAGCGATGAAATTTTTAAACGATCCGGTCTCGTCTAGGCACGCGTCCCCATCCAACGAATTTTTGCTATGAAGTCGAGGGAAAGAGGAAAAAGAGAGAGAGAGAGAGAGATATATATATATATATATAGCGAGGTAGATAGAGAAAGAGAGAGAGAGAGAGGGGGGGGTAGAAGGAAGAAAGGAAGGAAAAAATCGAGCGTAGAGGCGGACGACGAAGACAGGGACGATTGGTCGTCCAAGTGGAAAGTAGAGAACAGGTAGGTGGTAGGGGGTGGAAGTAATTTCCGGAGCGAAAGAAGTCGAGTTGATGGTAAAAACATAATCAGACCGATGGTTCTAAGTTTCTACCAACGAGAATGGAGGACCGATAGAGAGAGAGAGAGGGAGAGAGAGAGAGAGAGAGAGAGAGAAAGAAAGAAGGAAAGAAAGAAAGAGAAAGAAAGAGAGAGAGAGGAGAGAGTGAGAGAGAGAGAGAGAGAGAGAGAGAGAGATGTGAAATAGAAAGAAGGAGATAGATCGGACATATCGAACGTGGGAATAGGAAGAAAATAAAGGCGGCTTATCGGATCGAATTCTTTATCGAAAGGACGTCATGGATCTGTATCGTCGTGATATCTATATAAATTTACCGAATGCAGGAAGTTTAATATCCAACAAAATCGTATCTACACTACGCTTACGAAGGATTTTCTACAAATAGAGACTAATTTCATCGAAGTACCTTTTATATATCCGTATATATAATATATATATATATATATCTTAAGCTTGCGCGATTCAGGAATCGTATTTTTCTGGATTTTATATATATATATATATATATATCATATATACAAATAAATATATATATATATTTTTGTTTCCACTCCCTCCCTCCTAACCCCGCTCTTTATAGCTTATTTTCAAGAAATCGTAATAGGTACTTGAGAGAAGCTCCTCCAGTGGGATGGACCTCGCTCAAAAATAAGAAAGACCGAGTTCATCTTCTCTTTCTACTCTACGCTCTTACGAATCCATCGGCTTGCTTTCTATCATTATACCTAAATCTTTTCCGATCTCCGATCCACTCGATCATGGATTTCGGCATCTTTTTCTTCTTCGTATTCCATCGTGCCGGAAAGAACGTTTTCATGCCAGTAAAGAATCTCGATCTCTCTCTCTCTCTCTCTCTCTCTCTCTCTCTCTCTCTCTCTCTCTCTCGTCCTCACCGTTTCTTTCTATCTCTCTTTCTCTTTCCTTCTCTTCGATGCTGAGTCACGTAGTGCCTGCAATTCTGTCGTGGAATCCCTCGGAGCAATCGGAAAATAATTCATAATTCTTCCTTTTTCCATTCTCCGCCCTTCCCTTCGTCCCCTCCCCCACGCTCCCTCCCTCCCTCCCTCCCTCCCTCCCTCCGCCCACCGCCTTTACCCCGTTCATCCCAGTAGAGATACGTTCTCAAAAGAAATCGATTTTCTTTTCTATGTGTCATTCATCATTTAAATACATGGATACTTAGAGGTAATAAGGGAGAATAGTAGAAAGATAAGTTGAAATGAAATGAAAAAGATAATTTATAATAATAATAATAATAATAATAATAATAATAATAATAACAACAAAATCATTTGGATGATTTAAAAATGTAACGATTAATTGGATGGGCCACGTCATGTATATGAAATTGAATTTAGCTTGATATTTGTATTTATCGTTATATTCCTTTTATGCATAGGTGAAAATTAAAATCTTTATTTATAAAGCAAAATCGCAAAGCAGATTGAGAAGGGTGGTTATGACGTGTGGGTAAGCGAGTGAGATGGGGATGGTGATGGAGATGGGGATGGGGATGGGGATGGGGATGGGGATGGGGGGGGAGGTACAGGCACGTTTCCCGAATGTGGCTTTCAAGTTTCTGCCTGTCGCTCTCAGGCAGGCTGATCAACGCTACTGATCACAGCATCCCTAAAACGTTGGTAACCCCTCTATCGGCAATCCTCCATATATCGGCCATTCTACCAGCAATGGGGCCGTACTACAATCGGCAACGACCATTTGCATTTGCCGAGTGGCCTTGCGGTATGAACGCTATGCGTCGTCGGTTTGCTCGCGTCCGTTTCGATCGCTTCTCGAATCCCCCAATAAATCAGACGTTTCCTGGGTTGCGTTGTCTTTGAACCTATAGATTGTGCTTCGATGCGTAATTCGTCAATCGAAATTTGGTTCGTCTGGTATCATCGAATTGGAAACGATTATTAACTTCGTAGATAATATTTCGAATAATTGTATAACGTTATCGTATGATAATATTATATGTGTATATAAATTAATACGATGTAAAGGTATGTATACGCATATATATATATATATATATATATATATATATATATATATATATATAAAGAAAATATGTAAATAATTTATATAAATATGTGTATATATAAAATATGAATAAGCATTGTTTCGTTATAATGAAATCCTTATTTATAACTAATACTTATTTATTATATATGAACGTATATGAACATATATAAATATTTATATATATATATATATATATATATATATATATATAAATGTATAATATTTTATTTATTTCTTTATCTTGTTTTTTATCCTTTATACATACATATATATATATATATATATATATATATATATATATATATATATATATATATATACACATTTATATTCGTCAAGGGAACGAATAAAAATGGCTAATGGAAATTCTTTCATCGCACCTGAAATCTCGCTTAGAGAATCTATATTAGAGACATTCTATGTTAAAGACAGGCCGTTTGTGAATGTGCAATTTGTGAAGTGAATTTCGAGTGGTTTCGTGGTACCGTGTAAAGCGTTGAAGTTAAAGGTGGGCCAGCGGGGAGAGGGCAGGGTATAGGGGAAACCTCCTTGCTAATGCGATAAGCAACGTCAAGCAAAATCGATTTAAAGTACTCTGCTTAGAATATATGCAAATGTCTTTTGCCGAAGCGAAGAAACTGTTGGCCGTGTAAAGGAAGGAAGAACTGGTAGTAAGGATATACTGATAAGACGTTCTCCGTTCTCTTCAAAACTTGATCATTCGTTCGATATTTTCAAGATGATATTATTCACTACGGAACATTACTCATGATCGTTCGTTCCTACGTTTCGCTTTTATGGTAGCACGTACGAACGTGTATTTGCTAAGTATTCGTATCACGGAATACTTCGACCGTACTACAATCGCGACAGAAAATTCTAATGGCAAACGAGTTTTAGAAATTTTATGTAAATTTTTATCGCCCATACAAATGATACAAAACTCACTCGAATGCGTATTCTTACGCGCGAGTAAATATGTATGTATGTACTTACGTACAATATATATATATATATGATAAAACGATTTTACAAACGTTCAAACAAATGCAGTTTAATCTGGGATATTTGTAGAATGCAGGAATATCGAATCTCAGATAGAAGTTTATGGACGTATTTGTTTGGAAAAATGAAAATGAAAGGTTCTTTATAAGAAAAGCTTTCCAAAGTTTTATCTATATGTGTATATATATATATATATATATATATATTTCTTTTTTATTTTCATTTATATATAGGTTCTCTGACACATTAATTTTTCTGTATCTAGTCAAAAAAAGTTCTCGATAAAAAAAATTCGAAAATGTCACTTTGATGTGTTGTGTCACTTTTGATGTACACACACACACACACACACACACACGTATAAAAGACTATTTCTGTATAGAAAAAAAAAAAAAAAAAAGAAAAAAAAAATAAGGAAGGAAAAAGAAATTTATAACGCTATATTCGTACTATAAAAGAGGTTAATCGATCTAGTAGGATATCGAAATATTATTTCGTAATATTCGTATAATACGTTGGCGTACATAATATCCAACTAAATATCTATGCTTTATGATCTCAACGTAGTAGAGAAGGCGCTAAAGGTATATAAAGTTCGTCCATTATATACCTGCATGACGAGCCGTTCGATCTTGTCTTCTCTTTCAGCACGGTTAACCCCTCCCCCCACCTCCCCCTCCACACCACGACTCTCACTCCCACCACCCTCACCTCATCTCAACTCACCTCAACTCGCCTCACCTCGCCTCATCTCCTCGTCTCACCTCCATCCCCTTCATCCAACCCCTCACCCTTTACCCCCGTATCTGATCCTAGTAGCGTAGCTCGGTAATTAAAGAAAAAACGAAGGAAAAGAAATTTCGTATTCCTCCGTCGTGGGTAGTAGCTTCTTTCTCTTGTTAATAGTACTACCTCCTTCTACGATAGAAATAAAAGGGGCAAAAGAACCGGAACAAGATTACATTGTACAACGGTCTCGTTCTACGACCGAGATGGTGTACATCTTCTATCTCAAGCCCCTTACTTACTAGTTCTTTTTCAACGACGCGCCACGAGTGGAAACGAATGTTACTACTTCGTCGTTTGGTTGGAATGAAAAAAAAAAAAAGGAAAGAAAATAAAGAAGGAGAGAGAGAGAGAGAGAGAGAGAGAGAGAGAGAGAAAGTAGTAAAAAAAAAATTACGTCACTATCCGCCATAGTTCTTCACAAAATTCCAGAAAATCTTATCGAGAGAAGATCTTCCATAATTTTTCTCTCTTTTTTCCTTTCTACTTTTTTTCACATATTTTTTCACACTTTGTATTTATCGATTGTAATGGAACATGATATATACGTATATGTGTATATATATATATATATATATATATATATATATGTAAATCTATTTTGTTTTTGGAAACGGAAAGAAAGAAATTACGAATTTATATGGAAAAGAGAGAGAGAGAGAGAGAGAGAGAGAGAGAGGGAGAGGGAGAGAGAAGAGGGAAGTATTCGATATTCGATTTTACGCTTAACAGCTTCCTCGTTTGTACAAAGTTGATCGATATTATCATCCTTCTTTTGGAGCATTTGCGAAAATAAATTTCATCTTCGAAAACAAAGCGATTGTACAAGTTTATACTCGACCTCTGTAATCCTCTTGTCGATGTCAGAACGTCGGACGTAACGAGACTTATTTTATCGAGATCTTTATCGAGATGTCGTTGTTCCACTCCTTTTTGCCTTTTAGTTTGAACGATCGTCACACAGAACCGCAAACTCGATTTATCCCCACCTTCTCAAATGTGGAACGACGTTGGGTATTAAATATTAATTTTAAACAAGAAAAGACGTGAGAGATTTTAATTATTTGAATCGATATAAAACGTATTTCGTTTCGTTGAATTAATAAAAAAGATGAAGACTGACACCGACGTTGAAATCGCGTATATTTATATATATTTACATATATATATATGTGTGTGTGTGTGTGTGTGTGTGTGTGTGTGTGTGTGTGTGTGTGTGTGTGTGATCCTTTTAAAATAACTCCATTTTCATTCTGATAACTTGACCATTAAACAAACTCTACGGTTCCTACGGAATACAAGATTGGAAAACTGTTAAATCGTGTATGGAATATGTGCGTCATTCGTTTGATTAAAATACAAGATATCGATGTTGGGATGGTCCATAATGATACTTTTAAAATAATAACTTTTCCGTCGGTTTTTTTCCCTTTCCCCCTTCTTTTCATTTTATATACTTTTAATTTTTCTTTTTCTTTTCGTTGTTCTCAAACTTACGCACGCGCGTACACACACATATATATATACTATACTTTTCCAATATATAGGATTAAGTAGTCATCAAACGTGTTTTGTTCGTTCGTTATTCGTATGATCGACACAAAAAAAAAAGAAAAAGAAAATTAAAAAAGGCCAACATTAAAATCCGTACATAAAGAAGAAAAAAAAAAAAAAACAAACAAAAAATATACAATCCTCGAGATGAATGTCAAGAAATTTTACGAACGATAGAAAACGTGTTCTATTAACCTAGTTTACCCTTTATCAGATACACGTATCCTCATTACTATCTTATGTTAATGGCATATAATTCATGAATTGTCGTCGCAAACGTAAATATTAATACAGGAGCAATACACACACACACTCTCTCTCTCTCTCTCTCTCTCTCTCTCTCTCTCTCTCTCTCTCTTTCTCTCACTCTTTCTCACTCTTTCGGTTTTCTTAGATACTTTTACGAAGGCTTTGTAGATTGTACGTATTTTAGGAGAAGTGATACGGAGTGGAAGATATCTCGTCTTGTTCTTTTGCGAAGGAATGCACAATATCAGGTATGAAACGTCATGTCATGATTTGGCCGCAATATAACACGAAGCTTTGCTGGCTTATCCGTTCCTCTGCAACAAACGGCAAGCTTTATATACGAAGGAACCGCCGACGTCTTTTGAGTTTCCTCTCTCTCTCTCTCTCTCTCTCTCTCTCTCTCTCTCTCTCTGTCTGTCTTTCTTTCTCTTTCTTGCTTGCCTCCTCTCCTAATAGTAACAGTAGGTAGATAGTAAATAGCTACTCGACGTTTCCCTCCTCCTTCTCTCTCTAGTTGCTAAGAAGAGAAATCATTTCTCTTTGTCTTTTGAACGTTCCAAACCGTGCAATTTGCAAAAGCTCTTCTATGTAATACGAAGTGAATCCAAGCGCGTTTATCCAACCACCAACAGAGGAATAAACTTTACTAATATCTTCGATAAAGTTATGAAGTGCAATGTCAGGATTCTTATACGCTATAACGCTATGTAACCCTCGCAAAATTGTATATAATATATCGCAGATTATTGTCCGAGGATCGAATCGATTTTATTCGAACGAAAATTAAAGATTTTTATTCTTTTCTTTCCTTATTTTATTTTTCTCGTAATTTTTCTTTTAAATATATCGCGCCGACGAAAAACATTTTTCACAACGTTGACTATTATTAATCGGACACATGGGTAATGTGTACCTATCAGAAAAAAATAAAAAAAAAAAGAAAAAAAATGAAGGAAACACGCAAATTTAATATCTCGTAATATTTTTTTCTTTTTCTTTTTTCTTTTTTTTTTTTCTTATCTCCTTTTCTTACTTTCGCTTCGAGGTACCCCGTACTACCAGTCTATAAAAATTATACACAATGCGATACTTACGTGTGTATATCATCGAAATAAAATCGAATAGTTTTATTCGTTACGATCGGCGATATAACTCGCGATATACCGTGTGTCGTGAAGAAGAAAAAAAGCGAAAGAAAGAAGCACAAAAAAAAAAAAAAAAAAAGAAAAAAGAGAGAAAAAGAACAATAAATAACATGAACGTTCAATTCGCCTGGTAGTTTCTCTACGTCCTTGGAAAATGTCTATCTATCGATTTAAACGAATCCTACGATCCCATAGGTCCGGATTCGTAGGAACTAGGACCTCGAGAAATTGGTCCAATTAAACGGCGGTATAATTGACAGTGACTCGATTACACGGCTCGGCGTTGACGGAGAGGACGGAATGGCGAGGTTGAGAGGAGGACAGTAAAGGGGGTAGATATAGGTGGGGTTTAAACTGGGAGAGCTAGAAAGGGGTGCCACTGTGAAGGTGGGTGGTTATGAAGTCGTCCTCGAGGAAATAGGAACTCAGTCGTCTTCACCGCGGCGTGTAACGAGATATCTACGAGGTGGTAGCTTGTGGTACTCATCGAATTAATACATCTCTATCTATCTAACTATCTATCTATCTCACTCTATCTCTCTTCCTTTAACTCAGCATTTCCTCCTTTCGATTTACACACGAAGGATTTTCAACGTTGCGTTTCAACCAATACGAACAGAAAGCATCTCGAGACAATGTTATTATGTCTCTATCTCATACACACACACACACACACACACACACACACATGTACTCTCTCTCTCTCTCTCTCTTTCTCTCTCTCTTTCTCTCCCTAGATATATATATATATATATATATATATATATATATATATCTTTACGTAGCTTAATAAGTGCAACGCATGATTCAAGCAAAATCTTAGCGTTGTAAGCGTCAAGGCTCGAAACGAGCTTTGTAAGTGGATACATACATAGGTTAGTAGGTAGTAGATAGAATGTAGATAGGTAGGAAGGAAGGGAGTAGGTAAAGAGAGTATTTCCGAGGGAACGTTTCGGCGTCGATGCTTGCTGAAGGATGCGTGCGGTCGAACGATCACGTTTTGCGGTTCTCGCTTCGTGTTATGTATGTACGTCAATCTGGTATACTGCATGTATGTATGTATGTATGTATGTATGTATGTATGTATGTACATACGTTAGTATAATATATATATATATATATATATATATATATATATATATATATGTATGTATGTATGCATTATATATAGCAAACACTTCTGCTTAGGTACCTTGTTTCCCAGCATTTGTTTCGGGCGACCGTTCGGGCCGCGTCACGGCAAAGTTCATAATAATTGGGCGTACGCTTAACACGGTGGAACATAGACACATACAAATGTATTTCTTGGTATGAACGTACACGCATGTATTTTTCTATGTTACGTACGCTCGTATGTATGTAAGCGTAATTTCAACCAACGTGGTCGTTGTCGCAACCCCCTCGACTACGATAAATTGCGACAACCGTTCTCGAATTAATTGTTCTACGAACGGGATCCTTTCATTTTTTTTTCCCTTCCCCTTCTTTCTTCTTAATCATCTTTTATTTTCTTTCTTTCTTCATTTGCATTTTTTATCTCTTTCCTTCCTTTTCCCTTTTTTGTTTTATCGTTGATTACACAGCTCCCCCTCGCCCCACCCCGCGCTCCTTCTTTTGAATTGTATAATAATCAATCGTAGAACACGAGGGGGGATAGGCGGGGTGTATTGCTAGAACGTGAAAGATGTTATTGATAAAGTATAATAATTGTATATAACGATTGTGCTCTAATTAATAACAATCGTGCCGAGATAATCCGAGTCAGATTCGCAATTCGCGATTTACCTTCGAGGGGGGTTATTATTGAAAATATAATTAAATTATCGCGTTAATTCTTAGTTGACGTTCGTGAATTTAATAATTCAAGGAATTTATTGGATTTTAAATCTTATTCGTTCGAATGCCCGCCAACGTTGTAAATCTTCAAACGCGCCTACAATAATAAATCAAACGGCTTAAAGCTCGTACCAAAGATAGTATGAACTCCTCTCCACTGTATTTCGTGTATTATCGAAATACGAACTGTAATACCGATAACGTTGGTTATATTTCCTTGGGAAACGCGTTTTCGACGAATTAGACGAAATTCTGGCATAGCTACGGTGGCTTTTGGATCGCTATTAGATATACCGAGGTTACCGCAAATGTTTGCTTTATTATACTTATTCGGGTATTCTAGCGAAGATAATTTCTGTTCGAATAGATTCGAACGATAACAGAATGTGGGTGAGCCGTGTAGGTCGAGAAAGAAGAGAGAGAGAGAGAAAGAGAGAGAGATAGATAGACAGATAGATAGAGAGAAAAAGATAGAGAGAGAGAGAGTGAAGTTAAAAACGAGTTAGTCGTTTATATTGTTAGTTAAAGAACCAGTTAGATCGATTTGCTCGTTAGGATGAGTACCTATGTGTACATATATTTATACGTATACACGTGTGTCTAGTGCATCGTCTATTCGATTTAGAATTATCGAACGATCTTATACGATAATAAGCGTGTTACGTTAATTAAAGTGGCAGAAATATCCGATATAGATATACATAGTGGGTACGTTTTACGATATTGTTCTGAAACTACAAATTTCAGACTCATTAATGTTCCACATACTCGTGTGTATATAGTAATATAGTACATATAAATATATATATATATATATATATATATATATATATGCCGTATATAGGATAAAAATAATAGTAGCTGAGAGAGAGAGGGTGGGTGAGGGAAGGGGAGGAGGAGGAATCTAAAGTGGTGGGATGGAAAAGTAGGTCACTTTTCATCCAGGCAGTAACGTTAACATGAAAACTCTTATATCTACGTATGTACATCGTGATTCCAGTTAATCTTGAGCCTTTTCGAGGATGTAGAGGAAGGTGACGTGGGTGGACAAGGGGGGAGGAGTATGAGGAGTATGAGGAGTAGGAGGAGGAGGAGGAGGAGGAGGAGGAGGAGGACAGCGAACAATTCAAGATATCATACGTTGACATCATTGGTGAGAAACATAGTAGGTAGGGAGGAGAGATGGTCGTAACACCGTGGACAACAACGTCAGCACCGTCGAGAATTCACTTTGCCCTAGGAACAAGATTAATGGATGTTGAAAGTCCGTGTTATCGTCGCGTGGATACTTTTATCTTACCGTGGAGTAAGACGGAGGAGAAAAAGAGAGAGAGAGAACGAGAAGGATGTCAAACACAGGACACTTTTCTTTCCAACGAAAAAAAAAAAAAATAAAAAAATAAAAAAAAAAAAGAAGAAAGAAAAAAAAAATCTTCGAAAGTGTAAGGACGAGCTTGCGATGGGTTGGTAGATATCTATCTATCTACCAACCTATCTACCTACCTAACGAAAAGTCGAGAAAGAAAAGGACGAACGAAGAGATAGAGCTAGCGGGGATAGAGGGAGGTGGGTTGAGTGGGTGGATGGGTTGGTGGTTAGAGGAAGGAAGGGATAGAAGAACAAAAAAAAAAAAAAGAAAAGAATAGAAATGGAAGGTCTCGAGTATGGCAGTAGATATACCTATATGTATACGAGTCGATAAGTTCTTCAACGCCAACGTAGAAAGAACAGTCGTCGATTGTTCTTTATCAGGAAACACGGACGGGTGGTTACAACGAGAAAGAGAAAGAAAGACGGAGACAGAGAGAGAGAGAGAGAGAGAGAGAGAGAGAGAGAGAGAGAGAGAGAGAGAGAGAGAGAGAAGAGGAGCTTTCTCGTTCATCGTGACCGCGATGGGAGTAGTGTAAGAGGATGAGGTGGAAGAGGAAGAGGAGGAGGAGGAGAAGTAGGAGAAGGAGGAGATGGAGGAAGAGGAGGAGTAGAAGAGGAAACTGGAGAAAGAGAAGAAGGGAAAAGGGATGGCGTTCGAAATGACACGAGGAAAGAGCCGATGAAAGGAACAAGCGAGACGACGAAAAAGCGAGCCTCTGATAGGGGCGAGTCTATACGAATGAGAGAGAGAGAGAGAGAGAGAGAGAGAGAGAGAGAGAGAGAGAGAGAATATACATATGTGTACATACATACATACATACATACATACATACATACATACATACATACATACATATACACATACATACACACACACACATACATACATATATATATATATATATATGCATAGGTACATACAAACGTACGTTAGTACGTACTTTAGTACATACATATATCCCCATACATACGTGTACAGGCTGCTTGCTCGTGAAATCGGCAGAACGGAGAAAAAGGTGCTCGAGCGTGAATTCTAGTTTGCACTATTCGCCAAGCTCGAAAAGCTCGGGCTTACGAATAGAAGGATAGATAGATAGAGAGAGAGAGAGAGAGAGAGAGAGAGGGGGGGGGGGGAGGGAAAGAAGGGAGAGGGCGGTGAAGGAGGAAGGGAGTTTGGAGACGCGAAAGAAGAGGAAGGAAACGTCCGCAAATAATTGCTAACGTCATCCATCACAACCTCTTCTCTTTCTTTCCCTCTTGATTCTTAATCTTCGCCGTTCGTCCCCTTCCACTTTTTATTCGAACTCCTTATTTCTTTGCTGTAACACGTAAGAAAGCTTCGGAATTTATACTCTCTCCTTTACTCTTTACTATACTCCCTTAACCCTTCCCTCACCACACCCAACAACTATCCCTCCCATCTTCTCTCTCTCTATCTCTCTCTCTCTCTCTCTCCCTCTTTATTTCTCTTTTTATCCTGATTTAAAAAGGGCTAGGTTAAAGGGCAACGTATGATTATTGGTATCATCAATGTCCTCTGCGCGCGAATCCTTGGCTCGTATCGATGAAACTTTTATATATATATATATATATATGTATAAACTTAAGTAGAGTAATTAATTGAATCGTCCGAATTAGTAGGTCAAATCGTAGTGTTGTGCTATTCTCGTTTTTCGATATACGTTCATACATATATACATTCATTGATGTATATATTAATGTATGTACGTATCCAAGTGTCTATATATTATGTATATTTTACGTACGTATCCGTGTACGTACGTATGTATTTATACACGCATACAATCTCGGTCGAAAGTTCGCGGCGTTCTATAGCATAATACGTATTTATGTATGCACGTATGTATGTATGTATGTATGTATGTACGTACGTACGTACGTACATACATAACGTGTATCTCTTTACGAGAAGGTTAAACTTTATTTTACCCTTTGGTAGGTCGTAATTATTTTATTAAAAAATATATTCACGTTGTTGGAAGAAGTATCGATGGATACGTTGTTTTCGCAAATGTTGTTTTAACGTTGAAAATTGAAATTTAAATAATGAAATCGCTTCGATATCGATCTATATGGATTCTATCGAAAATTTAAAAACACATTGTATAATATTTTTATTATGGACGTATTCGTCTACGTATGCACGTGTCAACCGTATCTATCTATATATGCATGCATGCATATACGTATGTATGTATATATGTACGTATATATATATACGTACATATATACATACATACGTATATATATATATATATATATATATATATATATATATATATATATATAAATATATATATATGTACGCAGATACGATCTCATGTACTTCCTATTTATTTTGTCGACAAACCGATATAATTTCCTCTTGAAGGCTCAGAACGTCCCGTGGAAGCACGTCAATTCTCCGTAGAGACTCTGGATACTGTGAGCGCAGTTTAAATGGACTTTACATGCTCTCTGTAAAGCGCCAAACGAGTATAGTTATAGTTTGCCTTGACGTAGCTACGGGAAAGTTAGGACCGTGGACTTTTCGGCCACGAGGAGTCTTCATTATAATCAAAAACCGTTTGTTTAATAGCTCTCTCTCTCTCTCTCTCTCCCTCCCTCTCTCTCTCTCTCTCTCTCTCTCTCTCTCTCTCTCTCTCTCTATTACGAACCCTTATACTCGTACATTCCGTTGCGTTTATTAACTAATTAATATCAAGGATATTATTTTTAATCGGCTTAAATATCTGCGATACTTTTAATTTAGAAAAAAAAAAAAAAAAACAAAACAAAACAAAAAAATTAAAGAAAGAAAATATAAAAAGATGAGAAAACATTTTTTTCTCTTATCATTAAACGGATCCACGTTTAATACTCATTTGTACGGGCACTCGTCGTTACTATGACATTTTTCGTTTATATATATACACACACACACACACAAAACACATTGTAAGATTATTTTCGGACGCGTAAATTATTATAACTTCTTTTTCTTTTGTCTTTTTTTTTTCAATGATAGTTAAATTCTCGTTAAATATTCGTAAGAAATTCGAACCGTTACCTTGCGTAAAACGATGTAAGAGATGGATCGTCGTCGCATGTGAGATACGTTTGATAGGTTGTCGAAATGAGATAAGCCGAGACAAAGAAGACGGGGTGAGATTGGTACGAGATCGTTTGGAT
>OU426860.1:6834647-6849647 GCA_911387685.1 Dolichovespula media
TGAATTGGCTTCGGATATCATTCGATGTTACGAAATGTATACCATAGGTCTTTCTCCTTTCCCTTTTTCATTTTTCTTTTTCTTTCTTCCTTCTTTTTCCTTTTTTTTTATTTAGGGCGAGAGGAGGACGGGGGAGGGGGGTGGGGTGGCGGCGGCGGCAGTAGTTCCTTTTTCCCGGACTGCTCTCGAGCTCTTCGATAAATCGAAATTATTTATTGGCTTGAATCTATGTAGATACGTAGACTCGAAAGAAGAGAAAAATAGAGAGAGAGAGAGAGAGAGAGAGAGAGAGAGAGAGAGAGAGAGAGAGAGGGAAAGAAGAAAAAAAAAGGGAAAGATAGATATTTTATGTCCATGTCAATGTTGGGCAAGAAAAAATAGAGGGAGAAAGAGAGAGTGAGAGAGAGGGGGAGAGGGAGAGGGAGGGAGGAAGAGAGAGTGAGAGAGAAGGAACGAGGTCTCGAGTGCTCGCAAACGGAAGTCGGACGATGGATCGCGTTTGTTCGTCGAACGACCACGGATATATCCACTTTTATCCGCGGTTTATACAAGTCCACCTCTTCTTCTTTTTACTATATACATACATATATATATATATATATATGTATGTATGTATGTGTATGTATGTATATATGTATATACACAAGTTCATCCGATTGCTCTCGTAAAGTGCACTCGCACACGCGACCTTTTTCTCCTATCGTTTCACTTTGCCTTTCCACCGCTGCGAAACGTTCGCGTATCGCGAAAAAAGAAATGGAGAAAGAGAAAGAAAGAAAGAAAAAATATATGAAGAGAGAGAGAGAGAGAGAGAGAGAGAGAGAGAGAGAAAGCAACATCGAGTAACACGGTCGGTCTGGCAATTTCGAAATTTGAATCCAGATCGGGCGAATGCCGATGAAAACGTCCTCGTTCAACCGACCCAATTTCC
Organism: Dolichovespula media; assembly: GCA_911387685.1. Lineage (NCBI taxonomy): Eukaryota > Metazoa > Arthropoda > Insecta > Hymenoptera > Vespidae > Dolichovespula > Dolichovespula media. The sequence continues at coordinate 6,835,579 of OU426860.1, forward strand.
GATATAGGTTGTTACGTATACACTTTCTATAATTATCGCGATAAGCGTGCAATTTCGTAGAGTACTGGTTTACTCTGTGACCGCGTTTTATATGAAATTCGTGTAATACCATATATATATATATATATATATATATATATTCGGTAAACATTATTTCTTTGCATGTATGTATGAGAGTAAAAAAAAATGTCTCATATTAACCCCGTATTATTGCACTTATCCTTAAACATCCTAACTCAACTCTGGCGCGATATATCGATAACGATAACGATCTAACGATTCTAACGACGAGAATAAATGATATCAGTAATAAGTTAGGTCGATACGTTCGCATTAAGACGGTGTGTCTTTATCGTCACATAATAATTACAACAATTGACATAGAAAATATCGATAAAGAAATATTCTAACGTTAATTACAACGTTTAACGATGATCAATTACGTTTATAGATTTGTTATCGCCATTAACGATAATCGTAACAACCACTCGTAGCAATGTTGACGTTAACAGATTTCAATTCGATTTTTCATTAATTGCGATTGAAACGAAGGAAAAAAAAAAAAAAGAGAGAGAGAAAGAAAAAATTAATATGGGAACTCGGATGAAACGAAATGAAAGGGTCTTACACGACAACTGGGACAATGCAACCTTTCTTTCTCGCCATATCAGATAAATGAGTACATTTCGGTGTGAAGAGATTGAAGATTACTGATAGGGGATGATTGGGGTTGAAGGGGCTGGAAAGTTGTCGAGATTTCAATGGATGTTTCACTTCTTAAAATTCGTGCCGTTTCGTTTCGTTTCGTTGTATAAATAATCGCATAGAAAATAGCGCAACGTCGTTGATATGATGTGTTGGGAGTGTGGTGGTGGGGGGCGGGAGGAGGGTGGAGACGCTATTTTCCTCAAATCGAGCTATTATATTCTTCATCTTCGTACGACGTCGTCGTCGTCGTCGTCGTCGTCGTCATCGTCGTCGTCGTCGTTGCGGATTTACGATTAGAGCTTTCGTGCAAGCGTGCGAGTTTATTTTTCGTCTCTCGAAAAGCTCACGCCTTCGTTTTTATGAGTCTTCTAGGAATTTACGATCAAAATGCAGTGAAGTTGACAGCTATTGCCAGTTGGTGGCTATTAAAACCATCGCTTTTGTTCTCCGATTGCCTATCGTACGATTCGTTCTCTCTCTCTTTCTCTCTTTATCTCTTTTCATTATTCTCTCTCTCTCTCTCTCTCTCTATCTCTTTCTCTCTTTCTATCATTGAAAATTCAAAAGGAATAATCTCGTTGAATCGACGAAAAAAGAACGAAGAAAAATAGAAGAGAGAAGAGAGAGAGAGAGAGAGAGAGAAAGAAAAAAAGGATCAGCGATAGAAAAAGCACCATTCGATGATATTCAAATTAATTCAAATGTACGTTCTATCGGTGGGAACCCCGACTATATCTATTCTTTTCAATTACCATAAATAATAAAGTTGCGTTAGTTACTCTTTTCTGATAACAATTCTTAATAATTTTTCCTACGATCGAACGTACGAACGTACGAACAAACGAACGAACTATCAATTCTCCTCAACTTAGATCATTTACTTACGTATATATCGTGAGGTTATACAAATTAGAATCGAAAATTGATAATACCTTTTCCTTTTTTTTTTGTCTTCTTACCTTGCATAAGTTCGCGTTCTCGCAATGAGCACGCTCGTACGATAATTATTAACTAAAAACAAATCGTCCTCTCGAACGTTCTCACGTTTGATTGGAATTTCGTCGTTTCAGTGGCGTCGAAAAAAAAAAAAAAAAAAAAAAAAAAAAAAAATAGAGAAAAAAGAAAAAGTCAGGCCTCACGGTTAAGCTCCATTTTTCACGAGTTACGTGTTATCTCGTTTGAAAGTCGAAAAGTTACGATATATCCGTAAATACGGTCTGCGTATTCCAGGTAAATGGATGCGCGTTTTTTTCTCTCCTTCGTTTCGCAAACGTATTTTGTATCTGTGCTCGAAACGAAAGGATCGTTCTTCTCTCGTTCTTCGACGAGTATAACGAGCCACTGCTTACTCTCTCTCTCTCTCTCTCTCTCTCTCTCTCTTTCTCATTCTCTCTCACTCTCTTTTTCTCCTACATTTCCTTCTTCACGTCACACGGCGAGTATTTGCTTGTGGTAAACAAGCACTTCGGTCCGTGAAACTCGTCCTGAAGCTTTGGTTACCAACGAAAGATACCTTATCGCCTGAACGTGAAACGAGGAAACCGGAGCCTGACTTCGTTATCTCAACGAATGCACTCTCTATTTCTTCCCTCTCTCTCTCTCTCTCTCTCTCTCTCTCTCTCTCTCTCTCTTTTATTCATTAGGATCGTTTGTGTTCGTTACAAGACTGGTATCTGTTATATTGAGAGATTTGAAAAATATAGCACCGACCAACGATATACGTACGTGCATACATACATACACACATACATACATACATACATACATACATGCGAGGCAAAGAATTTCGGTGGAAAAAATTTTTTTTTTCCTCTTCTTTTTTTTTCTCCCCAGAACAAAAGACGAGTCAATGAAAATATATACATACATACATACATACATACATATATATATATATATATATATAGATATATATATACGAGTGAACGTCGAAGGATTCGAAGACGCAATTAGAAACGTAGTACGTAGAAAGTCCCATTTTAATGGTGTCAAATCGAAAGAAAATAATTCTTGGATGCGTACTACGAGATATATTTTGACGTTTTGTTCGCGATGAAATATTCAATCCGTAAAGATTCGGATAATTCGTTTCGAGTTATTTCCAGACTCGACGTATAGAAATAATATCGTTTTTCGCTTTCTCGTTCCAGTTTAATGAATCGATTTACTTAAACAAAATTATTTCTTTAATTTCAAAGTAGACGCACGGTAATAGCGGTCGAAGATGGTTGAAAATAAATAGCAGTTTGGTTAACTCCAATGGTTGGCGAAGAACTCGTTTCGTTTTTCTCTCTTCTTTTTTCTTTTTCTTCCCGGGCCAATTCGAATAGAATTTATTCACAATAGCAGAATAGTTCGAGCGTTTGTATTTGGACGGATGCTCGACAAAAATACCAATATAATATGTATATATATATATTCGTAAATATTGACATTATCGGCTGGTTTTCTATATATTTTCAACGATCTGGTAAATATCGGGCGCGCACACACCCACGCATATTATAATAAGTTTAACCCGCTTGTCTTTTCTGTTTGATTATTTTTTGGTGGGTAGAGGGGAAGGGGAGGGGGAGGGAATGGGAGAATTTTTATTCGATACATTAGTCTCTTCGTTCGATGGTAAAGAAAAGTAAAGAAGGAGGAAAAAGCAAGAGAAAGAAAGAAAACGAAAAGATAGAAATTGTGGAAAAGAGGGGGGAGGGGGGGGGAAAGAGAAGAATTAAAAAATCTTACCATCCCATTTCTCACCGTAAGTCAGCCATACGACGTAGTAAGTAGTTACATTGGGCATATATATATATATACACATATATATATATATATATATATATATATATATATATATATATATATATATATATATATATATATATATATCTATATATGTATATCCTAAAAGCTCGAGAGAAGCAGAAGAGGATGAAGTCACGGTAATAACGCGGAGTTGGAATAATTTACGTCTCTGTAATTTATATTTATAGGGAATTTATACATTTTAACGATACCGAAACGATTCTTAAGGAGAGAGAGAGAGAGAGAGAGAGAGAGAGAGAGAGAGAGAGAGAGAGAGAGAGAGAGAGAGAGAGAGAAAAGGGGGGAAGGAGAAAGATAAAGAGAAAGGAGAAAAGTAAAGAGTAGGCTGAGAAAAAGAGAGATAGAGAGAGAGAGAGAGAGAGAGGGGGGGGGGGATATCGTAAAGCTTTGATAAAGGGAAGAACTCAGGAGCCATTGAGAATATCGTTCTGGGATAAAGCAAATCGTCGCGTTGGATATCCTTCTCGATATCCTTTCCGATATTCTTTCGTTATACCGGCAAAACGATCACATCGAATCCCTCGAGTAAAGAAAGAGAGTGAGAGAGAGAGAGAGAGAGAGAGAGAAAGAGAGAGAGAATGGATAGAAATAACAGAAAAGAGTTTTGATATTTCGCGGGGATCTTACTGTAAACTTCGATTCTTTGCCGAGTAAAAACGGAATAGCGAAGTGGTAAGGAGAGGGAAGACGAACGATAACGTTGCTCGTTTGAAAGTAGCGAAACGATCGAGGACTAAACGACAACGAGCGAGACACGACTACGAGAGAGTGAGAGAGAGTGAGACAGAGAGAGAGAGAGAGAGAGAATGAGAGAGAGAGTGAGTGAGTGAGTGAGAAGGAACGATCGATTCGCACGTAAGCGAGATACATTTTCGCACGATACGAAGAACAAGCTTGCTTACGTATGCCACCCTCGAAAGGGAAATAAAACCCTGACGCAACCTACGACCGAGAGAGAGAGAGAGAGAGAGAGAGAGAGAGAGAGAGAGAGAGAGAGAGAGAGAGAGAGGAAGAAATAGAAAGATAAAGAGATATATGTACGAAGAAAGGGAAAGAAAGAGAGACAGAGATAGAAAGAGAAACAGAGAGAGAGAGAGAGAGAGAGAGAAGGATAGAGAGAAAACTTAGGAAGGTATTCGGTTTATCAGCGAAAGACTATAATTCCGTGCTATTTCCGCTTTTAGAAATAAATAAAAAGAAAACAAAGAAAGAAAGGGAAAGAAAAGAACAGGGAAAAAAAGAAGAACAAAAAAGAAAGAAAAAAGGAAATTCTTACCAGCTCGAACGTGGACGTTTTCACGATGATTTTCACGAGAAGGTAAGATCGACTGTATAGAGTGAGACGACTGAAAATCACTTCGTTCGTCCGACGGGACGAAGTGAAAACTTTTCTTAGGAGGGGCAAGAGGACGAGGACGAGGACGAGGACGAGGACGAGAGGGTGTGTGGTGTGGTGTGGTGTGGTGTGGTGTGGTGAGGTGGGAGAGGTGGGAAGACATTTCTACGGGAGATGGAATCGCGTGGGTTCTCACGAGAGCGCAAGAGTTTTCTACATTTGGGAATACGTAGTAGTAGTAGGCACGCGTCTCTACTTTATGTAGTTAAGGTATGTTTCTGGTTTCGCCAAAGTAAAGTTCGATCCGAATAAGATCGAGAACCGTCGAAAAATTTTATCGGAATGTGACCTATTTCTCTCTCTCTCTCTCTCTCTCTCTCTCTCTCACACACTCTCTCACTCTCTATTTCTCTTTCTTTCTTTTTTATTATATTCCATTTGTAGACGATCGTGAAGTAAGTCTCTCTATGCGTAGATATATATGTATATATATTTTCTTTTCAGAATCTATAGGAAAAGGTTTCTTGTGTGTATAGTTCGAGTTAAAACGAGAAAGAGAGAGAGAGAGAGAGAGAGAGAGAGAGAGAGAGAGAGAGAGAGAAAAGAGCTGAAACGGGCACGTTGGGTGCCACAACGATGTTCCGTTCGATTTATCAGCTATTTGCGGTAGATAGAGGGTGAAATATGCGGTTAGTATGCTCGTTGAAAACGCGTACCAGAAAGAGAGAGAGAGAGAGAGAGAGAGAGAGAGAGAGAGAGAGAAGGAGTATGGAACGTTTAGCCTAAAGAGCGACGACGCGAGAAACGTTAAACTAGCCGTGAATAAACGAGCGAGTGTCGTTTATCGGAAAGAAAACTCAACAACGTTGTTCGTCGTTCGTTGTTCGAGTTAATAATGCGCGAGGGATGAAAGAACAAAGAAAGAAAAGACGAAAGAAAGAAAGAAGAAAGAAATAAAAGGAAGAAAGGAATGAGAGAATGTAGAGTGAGTGGTGGTGGTGGTGGTGGTGGTGGTGAGGGGCGTAGGGGGGGAGGAGGTCGAGGGTAGAGCAGAGAAAAGAAGAGTTTGAGAGAAAAAGAAAAGAAAAAAATAAGATCGAGAAGGATTATAAAGCCGGTGAAATTCGATAATTAACAATAAGACTAATATAGGCGTATGCTCGTGGCAGGTGCATTCATTTACCCGAAACTAATTTCCACACGGTAGACGTATTTCCTCAAGCTCGTGCAAAACTTATTTTACGCATGTATACGTTACGCCATACGAATCATAATGAGGATTTATGGGCGTTTGCCCAATACCACGTTTCGGTACTTTCCTAGACAGAATATATGTATATATATATATATATATGTGTGTGTGTGTGTGTGTATGCATGTATGTATGTATATATTATATATATATATATATATATATATATATATATATATATATATATATATATATATATATATATGTACGTCGTAACCTTCTTCTTTTAATTGCAATATTTTCAATTTTACTTGCGAGTGCCTTCGCAATGATGGTATAACATGTTCTATTTTTATGTAATATATATATATATACACACACACACATATATATACGCATTGCCTGAGTGAAGTATTTAAATGAGAACACCCGAACGTTTTTGCTGTTTTGTTGTGTATGAATGTACAGAGAAGCTCGTTAGAACAAATTAATCCCGAGGTAATTTTTCTTTTCTTGTTTTTTTTCTCTCTTTCCTCTCTCTCTCTCTCTCTCTCTCTCTCTCTCTCTCTCTCTCTCTTCTATCCCATCTATTCTAGCTCCCTAACTTTTCTTTCATATTAAGCAGTTTCATGCATTCATAAACAGCGGGAAAGATATTTAAGCGTGTTCAAGTCAAACGTCTCACCCGTTACATAAAATGCCAACGGTATTTAATTTACTATATTACTTCCGACTCGCTCAATAAATTAGCTTCCTCTTTTTCTCTTTTCTTCTTCTTCTTTTCTTTTTTTTTTTTTTCCTACCCCCGTTGCTTTTTTCGTTGGTATACGTTCGGTGAGGTATTTTTTTTGTTTTTTTTTTTTTTTTTTTTTTTTTATTAAGAGGACCATTCTATACTCCAATCGTTATCATGGAATTGGTTGGATACGGAAGATCAACGAGAGGAAACCAATAATCTCGTAAACCCCGTGAACTGGCATTTCATTTTCTCCGTAACCGTTGCGCAGAACGACGACAACTAATCAACTTCGATGAGTACCTACCCCGTGCAGTAAGTTAAATCGAAATGTAGAGACATTCAGAGGATCCAATGGTAGAGAGTAGTGTCCTCTAGTATCCTCTCGATTGCCAAAGTATCCTGCGTTTCCTCGGGCGTTTCGTCGAGTTATACCATCCCCCGGATGGATTCCTAGTGGATCCTAGTGAAACTCTTCAATCCATCTCCCCCCTCACCTTTTCTCCTTCCGACATTTTCATCTTCGCCAGTTCTCACCCTTCTGAACTGTCCCTGATGTTATTCCACCCTCAACTGTATACCTATATATATATATTATATATATATATATATTTTTTTTTTTCGTATATATAAAATGTTATATCTTGCTGGAACGTTTGAAATATCTTCTTCCTTTTAATGATACCAAAAGAACGAGCAAAAATTATCGAAGTTGTTAATATTCTCATCGATAAAAATCTTTTTTTCCTTATTTCCTTTTTTTTCCCCTCGATATTTTAATATCAACGATATCGCTTTCTTGTCTTATTTTATTCTTTTTTTCTTTTCGTATGCCCCGTCCTATTTTTTTTTTTTTTTATTCTTTTCTCTTTACATATCCTCCTTTTTTTTTTCAACTCCCACTAAGGGAGGGAAGGGGTGGGAAACATTGTAACTTTCTGTAAAATTTTTTATTTTACCATTCGTGTTAATTTAAAGTTTCCTCTTTGCCCATACGTATCGGTTTACCTTTATTCATAATAAATTTCGTAATACATCCACCGTTCGCCGATAACAAAATCTCTCTCTTCCGGTTAACGAGTTAAATGAATCGATATATATATATATATATATATATATATATATATATATATATATATGCGTTTTGTTTTTATTTCTACGATATCGTAGTTAATAAAAATATAAATACCGAATGATACGGAATTCGTTGGACCTTAAAACGATCATTGGAACAAGAGAGAACGCTTATTAATTTTATATTTTTACGTTTTATCACCAACGCGATGGTCTCGAATTTAAGCGTTTCCCGATTAAATCCTTAATTTTTAAGGTAGTCCTAAATTAATACCCCATTAATATCACATCCGGATATATTTCCGGAGACGTTCAATTAACGATTCCATTGTATTTTTAAGCATGATTAATGCAACAGAAAAATATATATGTATATATATATATATACTTGGGATAACCTTCATCCCAGGCCATCTAATTATTATATGAGTATATCGCATAAAAATGATGAAAGTTAACGAGATTCGTTTCGAATACCACATTGAGGTAAATATTTTATATCGAAACTAATTTTAAACTTTCCCCATATGAATTTAACTTATAATTAAATTTTACTTTTTCACGTTTAAACGTCTTTAACTTTCTTCATGGTTTACCGACGTTACGCTATCTTGTTCAAGGTCGTCATCATCAAAAAAAAAAAAAAAAAGAAAAGAAAAAAAAACAAACAACCTTAAAATTGTAATCCCTTTCGTAAGTTATTGCAAAATTGTTTTAAAAAAAGAAGGATAGGGAGAGATGAAAAACATCGACCAGGAAAATCTCGAAAAAAGCAACGCAAAAAGGAAACACGCGTTAACCTTTGACGTTTCGTGTTAAACTTTGACCTTTTTTTTTTTTTTTTTTATTATCTCTTGAAATAGTAAAGCCGTTTTTGGGTACAAGCTGTAGATGATACAGTGTATATATATATTGAAGAAGCTTCCATGATGCTCTACGCCTCAGGTATATATATACTTTTATATAACTATATATACCTATATTTCGTATTTAACTATATACCCATATATATATATATATATATATATATATATATATATATATATATATATATTATGTTTCGAACCCTCAAGGAAATTATTACGCGACGAAACGACGTTACGCTAACTTTAGGCCATGAAACGGTTCGCCACCCGTCGACTACTACTTACTTCATTACGTTATCGCTCGTTAATCGAGCGAGCCTACTCTCGAAGTTACCCCTTACACCGTGTTACCTTATCATCGAAGTCATTACGGCGATTATTCCGATTAAATCTTCGATGGGACACTTAAAGTATTAGTACTTGGAACGTTCACGTTCCTTCATTCCTCTTCATGATCATCGGATCATACAAGGGACGGAGATAGATAGATATAATAGATAGATAGAAAGAGAAAGAGAAAGAGAGAGAGAGAGAGAGAGAGATATGGTAGAAAGGAAGAAGATCGGATTTAATTGTACCGGATATATATCCAAATCGGTCTATCCGGTTATCCTGAATTCTCATCCTCCTCAGAACGATAGGATTACACGGCGCATCCCGATTATTCCGAATATAGGAAACAATCTAGTATCCGAGATTACCGCCTTCTCTTTCTCTCTCTCTCTCTCTATTTCTCTCTTGGCTAACTATTGACAAGGGAAACGACTAACGCCATTTCTAACAGTTTCGAATGCTTCCCTTAACTATCTTCCTGAATCTATCCTATAACTTCTCTTTGTGATCCATATATATATATATATATATATATATATATATATATATATATATATATGTAATACAACTGAAACGTGATATCTCGTAAGTGATTAGCTAATATCTATATTATTAAATCATCTCGCGTATCGCTTAATTACGATTATATTCGTTAATCATTTCTTCTTTCAGTCTCTCCATTTTTCATCTCACTTTTCTTTTTTCCCTTCCGAGGTTCTCTCCTTTCCCCCCTCTTCTCTTTCTTCCTTATAATTTTTCTTTTTTTTTTCTTCTTCTCTTCCTTTCCGATAACGTAAAAAGTGATTCAGGGTCGAAGCAACGATTATGAGGGATTTTACTTTAGTAGCCGTATCGTATTTCGTTACGATCTCTACCATTAACCTCGAACGGCGAACGAACGCGCGTTTTCTACTAACTCGGAAAACGTCCCTCCGGGCGGCGGATTCATCAACAGAAATCATTCGACCAAGTCGCGCGGCCAATCAGATATATTGGAAGACGACGACGTTACGATCCTGACCTTGTAGTATCGCCCTCGCTTTTACCATCTCTCTTTCCTTTCCACGTTTAACCTCTCCTCACCCCCACCCCTCCTCCCAATACTCTACGAATCCATTAAGGTAACGAGCTCGCGGCCTCGACGAATTGATTGTTAATTTACGTTTCTATAAATCCCTTTATTGTATTGGTAAAAGACAGATTCTCATTTCGTCTCGAATCACGTATACATATATATGTGTTTATATACACATACACACATACATATATATATAATATATATATATATATATATATATATATATATATATATATATATGTATATATAAAGTTAGTCAATAACTATCGGCTGGTTAAATGGCTTTTTATTAACTGGCTTTAACGTGAGATTCAATGAGTTTACTGTATGGAATGTTCGTAGTCGGCCAATAAAATTCTGTCAGAGAGGTGGGAATATTTACGGACACTCTAAAGGATCTTTCAAATATTTCCAATCAAATACTTTTTTGTTAACGCTTACTGTGTCCACTGTAAAAAAAAAAAAAAAAAAAAAAAAAAAAAAAAGAAAAAGAAATAAGAAACAAAAGTATTTTATCGAAAGGTTGGAATTCATAAAAATGGAATTTACGTGAAAACGGGTAAATAAAAAGAGAAAACGAAAAAGAAAATAGAGGAAGAGAGAGAGAGAGAGAGAGAGAGAGAGAGAGAGAGAGGAAAAAAAACGATAAAGGGAAAGAAGATTTGCGCACGAGAGAGAGAAAGAGAGATAGGGAGAGAGACAGAGATAGAGAGAGAGAGAGAGAAGGAATGATAAAATATTCGCATAGAAAAAAACAAAACAAAACAAAACAAAACGAAAAAAGAAGAGAGAGAAAAAGAAGGAAAACAAACGAAAATAAATAAATCCGACTATGGAACGTATTTTTAACCTAATACATAGAAATACGATATAAAGTTATAAAAGAAACCTTGAATTGGTGTTTTTTCTCGTTTCGTAGAAATTTTTTTTTTTTCATACTACGCGTTTATCCGTCGTCGTCGTCGTCGTCGTCGTCGTCGATCTCTTTTACTATCGAGGGTTGGGACGGGAAAATGGGAAGAAACGAGGTGGATGATGTCCTTAACGTTCTTGACGTTCACATTGCTGCTGCATAGGAAATGAAGGGGAGAACGATGGAACGATGGAACGATGGAACGATGGAACGAAGGAACGAAGGAACGAACGAAGGAACGAAGGAACGAACGAGCGGAAGAAAAGCCGCCTTTTGCTCCTTGAACGTACGAAAGCAAGGATAATGGTCTGTCCAGTAGGTAATCTCCGTGTGGAAGGACAGTCGTCTTGATTTCTTCGATTAGGAAGGAGCATAGGTCGAATCCGACGTATTTTCAGAGAGAGAGAGATAGAGAGAGAGAGAGAAAGTGCGTCTGCGTATTACGATACGGCATGAAAAGCGGATCGAAGCTCGTTTCGTGGGGTCTTCCACGTTGATTGAACTTTCAAACGTTGTGGTGAACGAGGGTCCTGGCGATGACGTTTGTCGAAATTCGATCTTCGAAAATGCGTCGATATATATATATATATATATATATATATATATATATATATCTGCATTGGTGTGTGCATGCGCATGTGTGTGTGCGTACATTGTACATCAAAACACAATGTCGTTTGCAAGTCACCGGAGATTTTCTACTTCGTAAAGAGAGAAAGCGAGAGGGAGAGAGAGAGAGAGAGAGAGAGAGAGAGAGAGAGAAAGAGAGTGGGGTTGGGGGAGGGAGAATGAGAAAGAGTGAGTGAGAGATAGAAATAGACATAGAGATAGAGACATAGAGATAGTTATATGTGTATATATATATATATATTATATATATATATATATATATATATATGTATGTATGTATGTATGTATGTGTGTGTGTGTGTGTGTATGTTATATATGCAACACGGATCATTTAAATAGAAACGACATAAATATTTTTGTTTTATAGGTACTTATGCTCGTATGAAAGCATTCCCCAGGGAAAATTTACAATATTCCACGAGACAGCTATACCGTTAGAACTTTCTTTTTTATCTCTCTCTCTCTCTCTCTCTCTCTCTCTCTCTTTCTCCCTCTCTCTATCTGTCCATCTATCTCTGTTCGACATTTTATTTCAACAGGGAATATTTTCATATGTTTCGTAAGTCCACGTTAAAGGCGGATAAAAGAATCTTTTATTATTATCATTTCGGCGCACGTATGACGTTTAAGTCGAGATAAAAAAAAAAAAAAATGAAAAAAGGTTTGAAAACGAATGAAGGAGTGAGAGAGAGAGAGAGAGAGAGAGAGAGAGAGAGAGAAGACGGAAGAAGAGAAATCAATTCGAATATAAAACTGGCCGTTGATCGAACGAACGGCAAGGAGAAAGCATGTTCGACGACGAAATATCGTAGTTCATTTGACACCCACAATATTTTTTCCCCGTTTCCGCTTGTTCGTTCCATTTTCAAAAGGTTAAGGTTGGACGGGAGGAGGGAGGATTGAGTGGGGGGAGGCTGGGCTCTTCCGTTCGTTGCAATTTCGTAATGCGAGTCGTAGTAAAAAAAAAAAAAATGTAAGGACGAGCAGGACACGACGAAAACGACGAATCGAGGTGAGGAAAGAGAGGAGGAAAACCAATGGGAAATGAAACGAAACGAAAGGAAATAAATAAATAAATGAATGAATGAATGAATGAATGAATAAAGTAAAATAAAATAAAATAAAATAAAATAATATAAGATAAATGACGAAGGAAAAATGGAAAAGTGGGGAAAAGTGAGGAGTGAAAAAAGGAGAGCGGATAGGTGGAGGGGAGGGGAAAGTAGGGGAGAAGGGGGGGGGTAGGAAAAAGAGGAAAGGAAAATACATAGTAATAATAAAAAAAGGGGGGGGGAGAGACGCAGGAGCAAAAATAGAAAAAGGAGAAGGCTTATATCCGGCGATTTCTCCTTTCAGTACCTCCCGTTACCGAATAAGCACGTACGGGCGCGTAAATATAGAAGCCGCGGAATGGTTCATATGCGAGCGGGAAATTGACTAAGTTTTCGGGAGGGAAATTGCGCGGCAATTTATAGTCGCGCGTTCCCGCGGTTTAATAAACGACTCGCGGCAATTCTCGAGGATGCCGCGAAGCTATCTCGTTCAACCGGAAAGCGTATAGGAACATAAACGCACAGAGAGATAGAGAGCTGGATAGATATAAATAGAGAAATAGAAAGAGAGAAATAGAAACAGAGATAAATAGAGAGAGAGAGAGAGAGAGAGAGAGTGTGTGTTAAAAAAAAGTAACGTTTCGCGTATCTAATTATTATAATTAAATATATACATGTATATTCTAGTATATAGGATAACGTTAAGGTTTAAAACTTATTGTTTGGATTAATCAACGGATAAATTGATTCCTAATTGGGGCCAGTTGTTTAACACTTTTAAAACAAAATTTATCTCTTACTATCCTTCGTTAAAACGACGCCTACTGTCCAACCATTCCGGGTCAACGTTAGCTCTCTAAAGAAACTTTTGGACGTACTTCCTGGGAGGACGGAGAAAGGTTCTAGAGCAAGGCTTGAGGGTAAGGGCGGCGTTTCAGACACCTCGCACGATTACCCCGCTTTGAAGGAACTTCTGCCGAGGCAGGATCGTTTAATCAAGTTGACAACTTTCCTAATCACGGACGTAATACCGCGCGCGCACCGTGTATATATATGTATATATACGTATATGTATATATATATATATATATATATATATATATACATACATATACATATATAGGTATATGTATGCACGTACAAGAGAAAACTCCTACGAATTGAATAATGTCGCGCGTCGATCGTAGAACAGAAATTCTACTTACCGACGGAGTTACCTATCTCTCTCTCTCTCTCTCTCTCTCTCTCTCTCTCTCTCTCCCTTTCTCTTCCTTCTTTTTTTCACAAAAGAAGAAGAGAAAAAATGAATAGGGAAAGCAACAAAAAAAAAAGGA
>OU426860.1:6854647-6874647 GCA_911387685.1 Dolichovespula media
TTTTCTTCTTCTTCTTCTTCTTTTTTTTTTTTTTTTGATTTTTTCCCCCCTTTTCCCTTCATTACTTATCGTTGAAACGCCAAAAGAGAAAAATATCTGACAGGGAAAGAGATCGTTCGGAACGTTTTTTATGATTCGTGGTACTATCAATCGTCAATCATGATCTCAAAAATACTGAAACTAGAGGCGCGTAAGATTTTTACATTTTGCTTTTTTTCTTTTTCGTTTTATGTTCCATATCAAGTCAAAAATATCAAAATATCCACAGAATTCGGAGTTTTTTCGTTCTTATCTATTCTTTTCTTTGGGCTGTCATACTATGGCAACAACAAAAAAATATATATATATATATATATGTACATACTGTTCCATTTAAAGAAACAACAAACTCTGATGTCTCAAAAGAGTAATATTGATAACTCGAAAGAGAAGTAATAATTTTTTTTTCTTTTTCTTTTTCATAGCAATTAATGCAGGCCAAATATTTAGATATTCCAGTCTAAATGGCACGTCCTAAATATTCACAAGCCAATGCTTTCTCTCTCTCTCTCTCTCTCTCTCTTTCTCTCTCTCTTTTCTTATATTTCTATATCATAACAAAGCGTATAAACGAATTGTTACACGGTCTTATTTGTCGTTTGTAGAAAGAAACGAGGAACCGTGCCGGGTCGAGCATATAAACGTTCTATGCCGTGGTGGCCACTGGCACAGCATTAATCATACTTTTATGCGAGCCACACTGTATACCGGCTGAATTGTTAATGAGATTTTCCACGAGAAAGACTAATTAATGTCTGGCCCGTGCCAAGGCAAATTACATTTTCGATACTAGCAGGGACGAAAGGGGGTTTTGGTACCTCGTTCGACCTTCTGCCTTCGTTTCTACTAAAAATATCTAGCAGTCTAATAACTAAAAATTTAATAAACGTTATATATATATATATATATATATATATATATATATATACATACACACGTGCACACATTTATATACAGTATATATACATTTTGTGTATATCGTAAACGTCGATAATTTTTATATTGATAGGATGGCATTATAAGGAAAAAAAAAAAAAAAAAAAAAAAAAAATCGAATGGTTGTATTCATTCGAATGATACAACTTTGCATTATAACATTTTTGTCATACTAATAGATACAAAAGATTTCAATGATGCAATTTAAACGATATTAGGATTTAAATGATAGACCTGGTATGTTTTAAAGCTAAGGCTTTCCTTCTTTTTCTACTTTTATTTCCGTATATATTGTAACAGAAAATATATATATATATATATATATATATATATATATATATATATAACGTTTATTAAATTTCTATAGTTGGTCTCGTTCGAACTTGACTAATATGGATGACTTTCAATTGATATATCGCACTACTTCGTTAATAATATTTCAGTGGTATAGCGTTACTGTGACTATTTTAAGAGAAAAAGATATATATATATATATATATATATATATATATATATATATATATATATACATTTATAGATAGAGAGATAGAGAGATAGATGAATAGAAAGAGAGGGTTAGAGAGAGAGAGAGAGAGAGAGAGAGAGAGAGTGTGGAAGATCGTACGCTCGTAAAGCTCAAAATGGAAGAGATAACGCGTGACGTTCTCGAGTACGCTTGTGCTTATCGCGTTTACGAATTAGGGTCGATCGTTGAAAACGGTTGGACGGTAGTACGGCAAGTTCGAGAGAGATAGCGAGAAAAAAAGCAAGAGAGAGAGAGAGAGAAAGAGAGAAAGAGAGAGGGAATGCAAACACTAAATATTCAAAGGAAGAAGAGTGAGTGAATAAAACATCGCAATCGAACATAGGTACACGTGACGAATACAAAAAGGTGTACGGAAAGTGATTAGATGTGAAACGTTGTTGTAAGCGACGGTGCTTTTCAAAGAAAGAAAGAAAGAAAGAAAAAAAAAAGAAGAAGAAGAAAGAAAAAGAGGAATGAAAGAACGAAAAAAGGTAGGAAAACAGGAACCAAAAATAAAGAGGGGAAAAAGGAGTAAATGGGACAGGAAGATAAAAAAAAAAAAAAAAAAAAAAAGGAGAGAAAAAAAACGAACGTTAACAATTAAAGCGAACGAAGCTCGACGAACCGAATAAAAAACATTGCTTTGCTTCTATCTCGACTGCAGACATCTTTTTTTTCTTTTTTTATTGCTGTTCTTTAATTTTTTTATTCTTTCTTTTCTTCTCTCTCTCTCTCTTTTTTTTTTCTTTGCCTTCCCTTACTCCTCTCTTTTTGTCATTTGCTCGTCGGGATTTAAAAGGAGAAACGTGCGATGAAACTCGATGAGCTTCGATATTGATTGTCCCAAGCGCAAAACGGGGAAAATGTTACGAGTACGTCGTTCATATTAAAAGAGTAGAAGTTCGCGTTTTCCGGCATAACGAGACCACCCCCTACGCCCACCCGCCCATCCACCACACGACCCCGCACCACCACCACTCCTTTTCCTCGAATCTATATAATCCACCTGAAAGCGGATATTGTAGCCAACAAGAATGAACGTTTTTAATCGGAGCGATCCCAGTGGCTCGGCTAATTACGTCTAAGAAGATTAATTGGAAAGGGGTCGACGATCGAACTTTCTCTCGATTCCCTTGAGCCTTCACGACGCGAAGTGTCTTCTCGCGTTACCTTGATAACCACGTTTTACCACGTACTTTCGATCCCCATTACCTTTTCGAAAATCTTCGTGTATTTTTTGTTTTCTTTTTTTGTTTTTTTTTTCGTTTTCCTTTTCTCGATTTTCAAAGTCCTTCTCACGCCCCACTCCTTTTCCTTCTCCTTTTTTTTTAATTTTTTTTTTTTCCTTTTTTTTTTTTTTTTAAATTAAAGTACGACAAAATCTCATACGGAAAAGCTTCTTATCTTATTTATATCTCGACATTTAGAATTTAATGATATATTTCAATTGAAATATTTTTCTCTTTTTCCCTTTTCTTAGTTTTTTTTTTTTTGTTTTTTTTTTTTTTTTTTCTATTCTATGACTCGAAAGGTAATATCCATTTATACGCACATATGTACACATGTGAATTATTATATTTTAATTTTACGCAAGTCGGACAGTTACAGTCGCGGATCCGTGCGAACCAATGTAATATCGTTAATATCTTGCATAACGCATATATATATATATATATATATATATATATATATATATATATTTAAAAAAAAAAAAAAGTCTTTTCATTCGACCTTTCTGAATTTAACGTTATTTAAGAAGAAGAAGACGAAAAAAATATAAGGAGAAGGAAAGAAAAAGTAATTCGTGAAACCCTTTTCCGTGTCTTTAATTCTTGCACGGCATCGCGTTCCGATTTCTTTCCTTTTTCTCTTTTCCTTCCTCTCCTCCTCCTCCTCCTCCTCCTCCTCCCCTTAACCCCCCCCCCTCTCTCTTTTTTTCTCCCCTATACTCTTTTCATTCGTCGAGATGTAAGTAATCTCGAGAAAGAACGAGCCACCGCCCAGCGTTTTCGCGATGCAACGTGCACGCGGCCTACATCCCGACGACACCCCTATTGCAACACTATACTTTCCATCATTTTTACGAGAATGGTCCTCCCATTGGAGTGTGAGTATTCACGTATTAGGTTACCGGGTCAACCGCATCGGTAGCTGCCTCTATTATTGTAGTCGACCTATCGTAAGTTGGCCCGTGGCCCACAAAGAAAAAAAAATCTAAAGAGAGGAAAAGAAAAAAGAAAGAGAGAAAGAGAAAGGACAGACAGACAGACAGAGAGAGATAGATATATAGATAGATAGAGAGAGAGAGAGAGAGAGAGAGAGAGAGAGAGAGAGGAAGAGTGAGTGAGCAAGACAGGACGAATCTCGAAGGATCCTCGAACATACTATCTCGTTAGTAAACGCAAAACTCTCTTCTATTCGATATTCGATTATCCTTTAAACGTTTGAGAGTCCTATTATCCTTTCGCGAAAGAAAAGGCATTTCACAACGAGAGAGGTTCACCATTAGTGATCGTTCTTAAGCCGTTCCTTATTTTTCGTTCAAAGGAGATATTTCGTTTGAAGAATTCTTCTCTTTCCTTCTTCTTCTTTTTTTTTTTTTTTTTTCTTTGTTCTTTTTATCCTTTCGACGTATATGTATGTATGTATATATATATATATATATATATATATATATATATATATATATATATACGTGCGCGTGTGAATCTATGGTATGTTCGTATGCAAGTTATATTCGCGTAACGGTCGACACGATTTTTATCGGTACGACACTTTCGGTGGTGTGAATGAACGGGAAAGGAAAAAAAAAAAAAACCGAAAAAAATGAAGGTAAAAATAAAATAAAAAAATAAAGGAATGCCCCGAAAAAAAGAGTCGTCAGCTCTGGCTATCGGGTCGTCAACAAATATCAGATATAAAAAAATTGCTAAAGTATTATTTTTTCCTCTTTTCTTTTTCTTTTTTCTTCTTTTTCCTTTTCAATGAAAGATCTGCACCTGGTGTTCTTTTTTTTCTTTATTTCTTTTCTTTTTTTCTTTTTTTTTTTTTTTCCCCTTTAAATAGCACCACGCACAACGAACGAACGCTCGATCAAAATGATATTGCAAATGACATTACTGTGAATATTCTCAATGATCTTATTGTAGAAGAAACATTTGTCGTATGATGACTTGTTCGACGAAGATCTCACGTTTAAATTGAGAATTATTAACGAGACGATAATAATCAATATTATTGAATTGTATGCAATCCGTACGATTAAGATATTGAATACTTGGAAGGAGTTGAATTTTGATATTATATTTATTATTAAGTCGGTTGGAATTGAAATTGACGTATACATAGATACATACACATACGTACGTACGTACGTACATATGTATGCGTTTACATCGGGGTCTCCTTATCTCTCTCTCTCTCTCTCTCTCTCTCTCTCTTAACTTTCGAGTTATCGATCGACTTTCTGACCCGAATTTGCAACGTTTTTATTTGCAGAGCTTACGGAACTCGATGGCAGGCAACACGACGGACGCATGCGAGACACGAGATCCCTGTCAACACGGTGGCATCTGCATTTCAACGGATAGCGGACCCATCTGCGAGTGCCGTTCCGGTGATTACGAGGGTGCTTACTGCGAGAAAGGTGAGTTCTTTTCCATTTTCTCTCTTTTTTTTTCACATCGGCGGTGATGGTGGTGGGGAAGGTTAAAAAATATTTTTCCCTACATCGTCGTAGTCCTCCCTTTGCTCCTTTATTTTTATTCCCATTACTTTTCGTTTCGTTTCATTTCTACTTCTATCTTTATTTCTTTTCTCTCGTTATTTATTTCTTTTCCTCTTGTATGTCACAACGAGATAATATCTATCTCAAGATTAATCTTTTAACACGACGAATTATATAATATTTCTCTAAGTGAGGAAGATCTACTATCATCGTTCTCTATTCGATATCAACTAACGAACTCGCATAACACTCTGCAACATCAATCAGAGAGGTGTTATGTGTATACATATATATATATATATATATATATATATATATATATATATGTATGTGAGTATGTGTGTGTGTGTGTATAGTACGCATTTTAATTATATTACCTGTGAATATACAACCCGTATGATTCATTTGTGCGTTATAAGCGCTTTTTCTATACTACATCGTATAAATATCGCACCCGGTTGCTCGTTAATTTACATTTGTGCGTTAACAGTCCGACGTTCTCGCTTGATATACAGGTGTGTATACACACACACACACACACACACACACACACACACACACACATATTTATATATAGATATGTACGTATTTATATAGATATATATACTTGTATACCTATACGCTTTAGCGTTTCCATACGGTTTTGTTTAATGTATCGAAACGTTCGATGTTACTTCTACGTTCGCGTTATTTGATCGTAATAATAATAATAATAATAATTACATTAATATAATAATAATAATAATAATAATAATAATAATAATAATAATAATAATAATAATAATAATAACAATAATGATAATGATAATAATGATAATGATTAGTATTATTATTTTTATTATTAATATTATTATTATCATAGTTGTCATTATTATTACATCGTTCGTCATTAGAGAAAATGACGGTACGCTTTAACGAAAGCTAAAGTGGCGTATAAGAGTGAAAATGGGAGAACGTGTGGAAATAGAAAAAAAAAAAAAAAAAAAAAAAAAAAAAAAAAAAAAAACAGAGAAAAAACAAAGAAAAATAAAAAAAAACGCATGCAGCTGCGTTTAACCCGCAAGGAAGCACGTTAAGAAGCACGTGGATTGTGTGTGTGTGTTTGAAATTTCTTTTTCCTCTCTCTCTCTCTTTCTCTCTCTCTCTCTCTCTCTTTTCTTTCTTCCCTTCTTTCTTTCCTTTTTTCTTTTTTTTAAAAACCCCTTTTAGTTTTTATTTTCTTTTTACCAAAAGGGCCGTGTGCTTTTTGCGAAAGAAATCGTCGAGAGGAGGAGCGTAACGTTTTTCATGTATGCGAGTATATATGCGCGCGTGACCCATTGCGTTTGTCTACTCTACTATCCTATGTGTGTGGGTGCGCGCGCGCGCGCGCACGTCACCGTCTATATCATGGTACATAGAGGAACGCACGTATACGTAGATTTCAACTATAAGTACATGGCGAGGTAGTCATACCGAGCTTTATCGCGCATAGTGCATCGCAATTAAAGTAAATCCCTGGCGTTACTTATACGCATAAAAAAAACATGAAATTTCCCTTTCCCTGTGCCAGTGAGGATGGCTGCGCTCGTTAGTCCGTCGAGACCTGTACGCCATTCGTCTCTCGTGAAAATTTTACAAAACTAAAGGGGAAAAATGGAAGAACGAGAGAGAGAGAGAGAGAGAGAGAGAGAGAGAGAGAGAGGGGATGGAAAGCAAGAGAGAAACAAAAAGAGAAGTAACCACGGTAATGGTTTGCACGGTATGAAAAAAAGGAAGAAAATGGCGGTACTCAGTGAACATCGTAAGCGATTAGAAGATTTTGTACCCTCTCCCGTCTCCCTATCCCTCTACCTCTCTCTCTCTCCCTCACCTTCTCCCCATCCCACCTTTACCGGTCTCATAAACGACTTTAGTTTCAAGATTTTCGCTGGATCGTTTAGATCCAATTACGAAGCGTTGGTAGAGCGTTGAAAATCCGTGAGGAACTTTTTAATTATCGTTCTAGATGGCTAGCTTAGAGAGACAGAGAGAGAGAGAGAGAGAGAGAGAGGAAGAGAGAATCGGTAACGAGACGTTGAATAAAAAAGAATGTGAGAAAAGGTAGAAGATAATAAATCGTTTCGAGAGTCAGGAATAGTGGAGAGGATCTCGGACTGGGAGAGACAAAGAGGGAGAGAGCCGAAAAGAGAAATAGATAGATAAAGAGAGAGAGAGAGAGAGAGAGAGAGAGAGAGAGAAAGGATGAATGTGGTGCCTATGTAGACAGAAAAGAGAAGAAGTACTGGAAACGAAGCTACGATGTGAAAGGATACGTGAAATTTATTACGGTCGGAATAATCAGTCCGTTGGGATCTCATAGAAATTCAACAAAGAATTGAAGACTATTGTGAAACAATGTGGGGGTTTGGTTGGAGGATAGACAAAAATGTATTATACTTATAAAAATATTTATTATTTGCACGAAAGTATACTATGGTAATCTTGTAATCCATTAAATGCGAATATTTATACAATATTAAAACGAAAATTTACACACACACACACACACACACACACACACAGTATCGATCTAAATTTTGATTGCACAGTGAAACGTGAAAATATATTTAATCGGTCTCGTAGGAGGTACATAACTAATTCCTATCAAAGAAATCGACGCGGGGAGAGAGAGAGAGAGAGAGAGAGAGAGAGAGAGAGAGAGAGAGAGAGAGAGAGAGAGAGAGAGAGAGAGAGAGAGAGAGAGATAAGAGGATGAATTAAAGCAATTAGAAGGAAAAAGCTTTATAAACGAGACCACGGATGATCGGACAAGACCAATCTAGTTTGAGTTTATTATCGTGCAAAACAGGATTATTTCATCCATCAAGGAATCTTAATACGGTACGATTAATTTCCCGTTTGAATATCGATAAACGCTAACTTTGAAGAGTGCAAAACAAAGTGTGGATTAACAGAAAAAAAAAAATAATAATAATAATAATAATAATAATAATAATAATAATGATGATGATGATAATAAAAAAAAAAAAAGGAGAAAGGGAATAAATGTGAAGAAAATAAAAAAATGAATAAAAACCAGTGATAAGTAAAAAAAAGAGAGGACAAAATAGGAAGAGTGTAGACCGGCAGACGGACGGATAGTCAAACATACAGACAGACATACAGACAGACAGACAGACAAATAGAAATACAGACAGACAGACAGACAGACAGACAGAGATAGAGATAGAGATAGAGATAGAAAAAGTGAGAGATAAAAAAGGTAGGGTTAACCGTGCTAACGCAACGCAAATAAAAGGCAAGAACCGGCATTTTAACGAGCGCCGCGAATGGCTCGTAAAATACGCACGTTGAATAAAGGGTAAAAGCTTTCCTTTCGCGTATCTACGTTCCCAACGACGTCGACCTCGAGTACGTTTTCGTGCAAAGCTGCCGTCTCGATGCGGAAGAGAGAAGACGAACGACGACGACGACGACGACGACTACAACGACGAGTACGAATACTTTTCACGCACGCATTCGTGAAGAAAAATGTATTCGATTCGCTCTTCAAGTTTCTACTACTTTCCCGAATCGTGTCATCCTCGATGTCGTCATCATCATCATCATCATCATCATCATCATCATCGTCGTCGTCGTCGTCGTCATCGTCGTCGTCATCGTCATAGTCATCGTCGTTGTCATCGTCGTAATCATCGTCGTCTCACCTTTCATTGTTCTTTCTCGTTCGCTCTTTTATTACTAATTGCCGTTTGCTCGAGGCTATTAAATCCAACGACTAATAAGCGTTTAGAACTTGACTTCAATGAAAGGAACGTTCTCTTTGATAACAGCTGTTTGAAAATCTCTTTGCCGTATCAATTCGACAATAATTACCAATCAATTTTCCTCCTTCGTTTATTTTTATTATTGTTATTATTATAATAATAATAATAAGTATTATTATTATTATCGTTATTATTAGTTCTATTATGATTATTATTATTATTATTATTATTATTATTATTATTATTATTATTATTATTATGTATCGTTTTATTCCTATTAAATTTTTCCATAAGTCGATGGTCCTTCGATCTATCCATCCGTTTATCTTACGATTCTATCACCGGCGAGAAGTACGAATTGTTAATTCCTCGCGTGACATCTGTCTATATATATATATTTCTACTTTTATTCAATTAAAGAACTTTGCCGATATAATAATATAATAGAAATGCGTTCGCATTTATATTATTTGTATGAAACTACGTGGGAACGTTTTATCTCTGTGACTTTATATAGATTCAAACGCGTTTCCTACATTCATTCCTTAGTGTGAATTTATTCGATTATAATTATTTAATAATTAGATAACGCGAAATTCGTAATAATTTCCATTGAAATATTCGTTATTAAATATTTTAATATGATTTGAGAGTTCGATGAATATGATAAAATCGATTATTAGTATTCCAAAGAGGAACGATATCTAGATAGGTACAGTTATGTAAATGGGATGGAAATGGCACGTGGAAGATCTCGACTATGCAGGTGGACGACACGAAGCAAATGTGGAATGCGAGCATCGGCCTCCGCGTTACAACGGCCTCGGTTACCTACCACCCTTGTCTTTTTACATCCACCCTCGTCAGAGTTCATTGCTGACCCATTTCGCTCGTTCGTGCTTACACGACTAGCGTCATGCGACTCGCGAAACTTTCCAATCCATCCTTTTTCTTCTTTTCATCTGTTTACTTCGCGAACGATTTTGCTATCCGCCATTCAAAAAGAAAGTAGAAAGTTATTTGTCCGTTTGTGTGTGTGTGTGTGTGTGTGTGTAAAGTGAGAACCAATAATATAGTAATTACCGGTAGTACTACACTCTTTTCATTCTTTTTCGTTCCATATTCTTTTTATCTTTTATTTTATTTTTGTATCTTTCTTTTTTTTTTCCACACATCTCTTACGTTATATCAATTCTTACGTATATCATAGTAAGAGAATTATTATAATAAAGATCATATATATATATATATAAATAAACTAAGAGAAACGAAATAGTTTGAAATAAATTATAAAATAAATAATGTCACAGTTTCGGGTACATTTTAATTTTAATCGATGAGATAAAGATTTTGGATATTTCAATGTTGATATACATAGTTAATCCCAACACACACACACGCGCGCGCGCGCACACATTGGATTTACATACGAACGTTAAGAAGTAATGTATCCACGTTGAAACAGACCAAAGATCCTTTATTATTTTAAATTAAAAAGAGAGAATGGTATATTCGTGTAGGAACAGAGAAGGGCAAAAAAGTGGGTTATTATTACTTCTTAACGTATGAAAGAAAAGCCTCGTAGCGATGAATATAATTCTCGTATAACGATTCGAGGAAATGATAATAGGATTTATGGGGATACTGCAATCACTGATAACGAATGCAATAAGTCGGACAATTGCATGAGTGGTCGTGAAAATAATGATTATTAAAAATGCTTGCAAAGAAAATAAAAGAAAGAAAGAAATAAAGGAAAGGAAGGAAGGAAGGAAGGAAGGAAGGAAGGAAGGAAGGAGAGAAGATATGAAACCAAAAAGAAAAGAAAATGAAAAGGATAGAAAACAAAATTCCATAGGACGATGAAGAGAAATGTGATTTTCATATATCCTCCATAAAATTTATATTCCAACCTGCATCCATACATACTTATCTTCAATTTACTTACAAACAGAATTTTACTACTATCTTTAGGATTTAGTTTTCATTACGGAAATACAGCGAGCGAGTTCGTCCGTTAGGAACGAAGGGTGAGTCGCTGGATACGAATAAATTTCGTCGGTGTTGTAATTTCGTGTTGGCGATGAACGCATCAACGTTTTTATTGCCCTCCTTCTTCATCTCACGTGGAATGAAAGTATACGTTAACGTGTACACACACACACACACACACACACACACACACACACACAGAGACGCATATCTATATTTATATATACATATACATAACATATATGTATATATACACATAAAACTCTTTCTCTGTCTCCTATGTTTTGTCTCTCTCTCTCTCTCTCTCTTTCTCTCTCTCTCTCTCTCTCTCTCTCTCTCTCTCTCTCTCTGTCTCCCTTTCTCCAATTCGAACTCGAGTTTTCTAACACGGTTAACGTAGTTAACATCCCCTAACGATGAGTACGAATGGGGAAAAAAATGCTGTGAAAATCCATCCCTCCATGAGTCAAGAGAAAAAAAGAAAGAGAGAGAGAGAGAGAGAGAGAGGAGAAAGAGCATAAAAAGCACAGCGAGAAATGCATGAAGGGTGGTAGTTGGCTTTACGCTCGAGAGGGTTGCGGCTTGGTTCCCGCTCGGCTTTCCTGCACGATATGAGATTATTGTTTTCGCGCGAAACGCATATATGCGATAACTCGATCGTTTCCCTTGGAAAGCTTACCGAGAAAATCGTTCCAAGTCTCTCGGAAATGATTATATATGGATGTTACTTGCCTATAGATATCTATATACATACCTATATATATATTTATATATGTATATATATATATATATATATATATATATATATATATGTATATATACACACGTTAATATCGTGTATATGTATATATATATACGTTAATATTGTGTATATGTATATATATATATATATATAAATACACGTTAATATCGTTTATATGTATATATATATATACGTTAATATTGTATATATGTATATATATATTTATACACATTAATATTGTATATATATAGTACAAAGGAAAAGGAACGCACATTCGAACAATTTGTCGTTATCTCTCGATCCTATCGTACGTTATTATCTACGTTGTCCCCGTTTATACCACTTTTGATGTATTCAGGTACGTTTAGTACTATTATTTAGCCTACTTTTCTATCTCTATATATGTTATGCATTTCTCTATTTCTCTACATCGTACCATTGTATCGTTAGAATACAAGATACGTTCTTCGTACGTATATCTAATCTCTTTCTTCCTCTTCCTCTTCTTATTCTTCTTCTTCTACTTCTCTTATCTCTTACCTCATACCACACAGCAAGTTAATTTTCAAACAAATAGTTACGCGTCCTTCCTAATCCCTGGGGTACATTTTGCGTTACCTCTCTTTACCCTGCCCACCCCTTTCTCACAATCTCTCTCTCTCTCTCTCTCTCTCTCTTTCTTCTGTATATACATACATACATACATATATAATAAATAAGTTTCTTCTTACAGCTTTAGGATTATATAAACGTTTCACGTTTTGTAGGATGTACCTATATACATACGATTTTACCCTCTCTCTCTCTCTCTCTCTCTCTCTCTCTCTGTCTTTCTCTATTTTTCTCTTTATCTTTATCTCTTGTTTATGCGTGCAACACGAGATGTTCCTTTCGCCTGTCTCTTTCTTTTTCTGTTTGCTTATGCGTGTCTCTATTTTTCTCTCGCTCTCAATCTTTGTTTCTTTCATTCTCATGACTTTAAAAAGTCGACTTTTGAAACGACGAGGAATGTATTAAGGACGGAGGGACGGACGGACGCATACGGACGAATAAACGGACAGACATACGGACAAACGGACAGATAGACAGACAGACAGACATACGGATAAACGGACGGACATGCAGAGGACATGCAGAAAATCTCACGTATTTACTTAGTTGTGCACACATTAGTTTTACTAAAAGATCTTTATATTTCATCTCTCATATATATTAATATATATATATATATATATATATATATATATATATATATATATACACATATAATTTTTTTTGTCAACTAAACAAGCATGGTTCAGTTTTTTTACTTTCCTCCTTTCCCTTTTTCTGTTTTCGCATAGAAGCATGGAGTACGGTGCTACCTACGGCGGGTGCGGCCGATTACTGGGATTACAGTGAGTCTTATCAATTATCCGATATCACAATTATCTCCATCTTTATACGTATGTATGGATACCCCTCCTCCCGCTTCCTCCCCTTCTCTCTCTCTCTCTCTCTCTCTCTCTCTCTCTTTCTCTTTCTCACCTTCCCCCTGTTGTTACGTATTATGTATATTAAAGGTAGATATACGATTCTCCCCAGTAATGTCGTAACTCAGTTTACATTAGATCGTATAAATATATTTATATATATTTATATATTTATATATTATATGATCGTATAAATATATCTATATATATATATATATATATATATATATTTATATATTATATGTTTATTTATTTATATATATTATATATATGTATATATGGCGGAATAAATAGATCGTTCTCAACGATGCTATTACGCATTGTCGTCTTATCCAGTAAATAAAAGGTGTACTCGTGATTCGTTTGATAAGAAAAGTAAAGAAAATAGATGAGAGAAAAGAAACATTGCAAAAAATATCACCAAAAGACGAATGAACGAACGAACAGGAAGGAGCAAGTAATATAAAAAAGAAAAAAAAAAAAGAAAAAAAAAGGAAGGAAGAAAAAAGAAAGAAAAAGAGGAAGAAGGAAGCGAAGACCAAATCATTTATAGGTGGGTAATGCTTTCGGTAGTAAACAACTCCGAGGAACATTTTCATTTGGGTTTCATCCTTTAGAAAATGGAGTAGAGCGCGCTAAAAGCTTAGAAAGAGAGTGTATACATAGCTTTTAATTTAGACGTTGCCGGACTTTAGTAAACGGCGAACGACGAAGTACTACACGTAGATGCAAAATCGACGAGAGAGACGGCGAGAGAGAGAGAGAGAGAGAGAGAGAGAGAGAGAGAGAAAGAGCTAGGTTCGTATTTATCGCTTAGCTCGAACTTACTTCGCGTATTCCAAGTTCATAGGTTCGTTGCTCTCTGAATACATTGCGATTGCCGAATGGCTAAGCTAAACCTTCGAAACTCCGAATGTAGGGAGTTTAAAGCCGCGATAGGAATTCGGTCCGAACACGACGGTAGCTCCATTATCCGGATGCCGAATAACCGCGCGATCGATCGGACCTTCGAATAGCGATTAAACGTAAGCTCTAATGAATTTTGTCCCTTTATTAACGGAGGGAGCGGCGAACGCCAAACGTACTTGGTCGTCCCTTCTCCTTCCGAATTCTCTCAATGTTCCGATTCCACGCGCGCAATCCGCAAAAGATTCTCGTTTCGTCGAACAATTTTTTACATCTCGCGAGATCCGATTTCGGTATTCATCCGAGTATGTAATTTTAACGGTGATCACTCGAACGTACGTGTGTGCACATTTTTTTTTGTCCTTTCTCCTATTTTTTTTTTTTTTCTTTTTTTTTTTTTTTTTTTTTTTACGGTTCGCTCCCTCGCTCGTTCATCTCGACTTTGAGTATATCATTAAATTATATTATTATACGATTATATTATATTATTCCTTTACAACTGTTGTAGATACAAGGTTTCGTTATAATTATTATTACTATTATTATTATTGTTATTATTATTATTATTATTATTATTATTATTATTATTATTATTATTATTATTGGAGTTAATTAAAAAATTTTCGATTCGTATTTTTATAACTTTATAACTCATAATTGGTTATGAGTTTGTTACAACTATATCATTTTTTTCTTTACGTTAAAATAATTTAACATCATCATCATCGTCATAATTATTATTATTATTATTATTGCTAATACATATTTTACTATATCTATATTCGTTCTTACGTAATCTCGATAAATTGTCGTATATGTCGATGGTATATTACGTGTATTGAATAATTCTATTGTTCTCTCTCTCTCTCTCTCTCTCTCTCTCTCTCTCTCTCTCTCTCTCTCTCTACCTATCTCTCGCTGTATCTCTCTCTCTTTCTCTTCTCTCTTTCTCTTCCCTCTTGTAAAGTCACGTGCAAATTAGCGAGTAAACACCGTTGATGTATAAACCAGTCGTTGATATCGCGGATTTCTGATCGGTTGCTCACGTTTAAATCGATGTTTCCCATTCCATTTGGTTTTGCGCGGTACGTTTAGTTCGACTCTAGCGTGAAACATGGCACTAAACGTCACTTTGCTAACTCGACACGTTATTTCCCATTCTATCGGATCCACTTCTTGCTAAAGTTTACCATCTGTCGATCATGAATATCTTCGAATAGAAATGATAATCGTCCAGTAAGAGATTTATAAGTAATGAACATACGTATTTGCATATACATATAAACATACGTATATGTGTATATATATATATATATATATATATATATATATGTATGTATATATATGTACATGTATGTATATTATATTATTTACTTTGACAAAGTAGAAACGATAAAAATAAATGAAACGAGAGAGGAAACGTTTCCCGAACGATAATCTTGATTGATAAAAATAAAATTGAACGACAGTGCGACAGTACGGATAAAACGTTGTCGTGCAATCGAAATATCACGAAGGGTTGGAAAAATGCTAGGTAATGATTTTTTCAGATAGTCCAATGGTGTTGATAGGTTTTAGTGTGGGGTGACTCACCATGCGATTTCTACGTGATCGAAAATAATATTGGCGGTTACATCGGCTGCCAATCCTTCTGACAATTTTTCCTTTAGTAGATATATTGATGCAGTTTGCATACACACGTTCCTACCTCGCATATATACATATATACATATATATATATATATGTATATATCGCACTCCGACATTATGTATATATCTATATATAAATAGATTTGTATATTTATTTTCTCTCTCTCTCTCTCTCTCTCTCTCTCTCTCTCACACACACACATACACACACATGCACACTATATGTATTTATTATCAATATAACAATTTATATATTTATATATATATATATATATATATATATATATATATATATATATATATATGTAATTATATTTATATCTCTCTGTTTATATATCCGTAAATAGATATTAATACATACGTAATATATGTATGTATGTATTTAGGTGATATTTTTATCTCACCCACGTAAATAAATATTTTTTCTTTTTTTATCTTTCTTTCTTTTATTTTCTTTTTCAAATAATACCGATAGATTTATTTTCTCTCTCTCTCTCTCGCTCTCTCTCTCTCTCTCTCTCACTCTCTGTCATTATTTCGGACATAGGACGCGTGATCGTTTTTTTACTTTTTTTTTTGCGTTCACGCTTCGAAAAAGGCTGTAATGATCAGGCTCGGAATTGTTTGGAATTCTGTCATCTCTAAGCTTTTATCAGGACGATTTGCACGCTCGAGTTCACGCCGATAGTCATGTTATCGACACTCGTAGCCATTCGCCTGTGATCCAATACGGCGATCGAATCAAATAGATTATTCGAAACGTGGAACAGGGAGGAACTAATCAGTGAATAATAGGGAATCAGGGAATTGGATGATCGAGAGTTAGCGGTCTTTCGAAATATCAGTCCTTTCAAGAACTTTTCCGTTTCTTTTTGTCTTCGACCGAATTTCATCGGACTTCGTCCCTTAAAAGGGTTGATACGAGTTCGACGATGGATCAAAGAAGAAAGAGTTGAGAGACAGAAAAGGAAACATACGGTCAGATAGAGAAATAGAGAGAGATAGATAGAGAGAGATAAATAGAGATAGAGAGAGAGAGAGAGAGAGAGAGAGAGAGAGAGAGAGACTGAAAGAGATATAAAGGGAAACACACACACAGAGATACACAGACGGTCGATCAACATTTTCCAAAGGTCTCCATCTCGAGGTCGAGTTTGAGGTATCATATTAGCATGTATATTGCGTCACGTTGACGCGTCCATGCGAGGACATAGCTCGATAGAAACTACCAGCGACGAACCCTAACTAAGGTATTCTCGGTGTCCTCTTTTATTACGGTTACGTCTCGTTGCAATGAGCAGAGAATTAACCGACGAGGCTATGCAACTTATCTATCTGTCTAACGTATCCCTTATTTGATTAAACTTCTGCCACGAAGAGGTAGTCCAACATTCGAGATCGCAGTTTAGCCGAGAACTCCGGCTAAATTATTTCACGCTGTAACGGGCAACGGGGTCCTGGTGGTTCTGTGCGCGGGCGAGAGAGAGGGGGACGGGGTGGGTGGGACGGGAGGAAGGTTGGGGCTTTGGAGGTGCCATTATATCGTGTTAAAACATGCGACGGGACTTTAGGAATTGGACGAACGGCACGTGCGAATTATGCGTGAATATTCGAAGTGATACGAATGATCGGAATTAGAAACGAATCGTTTCGGATTTAAACCTATCGCGATAGTCGATTATCATTGTGTTTTACTGTGTAAATTTGATACGCGATTGAATTTTGACGAAATCGACGATAAGTGATTCTCACGTTACTCTATTATGTATGTATATATATATATATATATGCATACGAAAGCGTATAAAAATG
Source organism: Dolichovespula media (assembly GCA_911387685.1). Classification (NCBI taxonomy): domain Eukaryota; kingdom Metazoa; phylum Arthropoda; class Insecta; order Hymenoptera; family Vespidae; genus Dolichovespula; species Dolichovespula media. The sequence continues at coordinate 6,872,199 of OU426860.1, forward strand.
TGAATATTGGTTATTACAGATGAAAACGACGAAAGGCGTCAAATTTTTCGGTAGTTTATTTCAGCGGATTTGAAAGAAGAAGGAAAAAAAAGAAAGGGAAACGAGTTTCCCCGTGAGATCTCGCGTGACGTTTTTTTTTTTTTTTGTAGGACGTGCCGACTTGCCTAACTTTAAATTGCTCGTAAACCGCATTCCATTGGACGGAGATATTTCTTTCGTAAGGGAGAAAAAAGATTTCACTATGTCGAGGTCCATATAATACGTACCTACGTGCGTATACAAATTGCGTAACGGTACTTTTAATACTTTCATCGTGTCCTCTTTAATGCACAGTTTTCGTTCTTTCACATTCTTTCGTTCCTTTCATTTTTCTTCCTTTTCTTTTCTTTTCTTTTCTTTTCTTACGACCAACTAATTATTTTATCGTTGTACCACTGATTGTAAGTATTAAACGTAACGGATTAAACCGACGGTAACTCCATAATTATGATTTCAACAAATGAAAACTTTTATGGGCTAACGTTTTGTTATAAGACAGGGAGGAAAAATAATTTCTTTTCTATGTAGTAAACGAAATTTTATGTATATATACATAAGTATACGTAAGTACTTACTTACGTTTATCTTATCTACTCGAAAATCGCGTTCCCGATATTCCTATAAATTCGTTGAAGCATAAATTATGATTCAAGGAGAGGGGGGAGAGAAGAGGGAAGGTATGTAGGTGCTCGTTAGCAGATATATAGTATACGGGTGCGGTACTAAGCGTTGAAAGCCTTATCGCGTTCGCAACGAAAGATCCTATTCGTCGGTTCCTACCTTTCCTAGTTTCTTCGAGCTGGCTGCCAACGACGTAAGGCATTACGTTGGTCCAAAGAAAAAATATCGTTTTTTCGATAAAGAAAACGATACGGGCTGTGTCCTCAGCCATTTTCTACCGCTGGTTCGATATCGTCCTGTTACTTGTTCTGATCTGATCGATGTCGTTCAAAAATGCCAACGAATATCTCGACCAACGATAAAGCCAAACGCCAAACAAACTCGAAGTACTACTCTTTAACGAATCGAGCAATGTGTTAAACGATAATGTGATGACTCGACAAATACATGGCAATTATTTCATAAGGATAATCGAAAAGTGTCAGAGAGAAAACTCGTCATCGTACGAACGATATAAAAATAAAAAAAGGTCAAACGAATCGCTACGTCGATTGGTTCCACTTATACGGATCATCGTCATAACAATAACGCGTCTAGGAAAAACCACTTTCGTTTCCATCGATTACAATTAATTCCATTGTATTTTCGTTCTACATAACATATCTCGTGGCAATATTATGAGAATAAATCAACGCGTGGCAGGCAGGCAGGCAGGCAGGTAGGTAGGTAGACGGGGGGAAAGGGGGTGCGTGTCGATCCAATTATCTTTTGCGATTTACGTACAAAAATATTATCCAACGCGAAACTTTTACCACGGTTGTACGTAAATTTCGTAGCATGAATAAAAATGTAACTTAAAGGGACGCGCTGTATATTTTGCATTTGTATACAAACTTGTTTGATTACGAAATCGTGCAAGGTACTGTCAATGATTACAAATATCAAGACGTCGTGTTTGAAGATAAGAAAAGGTAAAAAAAGGAATAAGAAAAAAGGGAGAGAAAGAGAAAGATATATATATATATATATATATATATATATATATATATATATATAAAATCATTAGTTTGAAAATCGACTAGGTTCGATCGATAGCTCTCGGACACGATTCGAGATAAATCGAGATCCACTGGAGAGAACTCGAACGGAACGTATCGCAGTAGAAGAGTAGAAATAAGAGGACGTGAGAGTTGAAAAACAAAGAAAAAAAAAAAAAAGGAAAACAAAGAACGTAGTCCACAAAAAAAGGAAGGAGAGAAAAAAAAGAGAAAGAGTAGAAGAAGGAGGAGGAGGAGGAGGAGGAGGAGGAGGAGGACAAGGAGAAAGAGAGAGAGAGAGAGAGAGGGAGAGGGAGAGGAGTGGAGAAGAGGGTGGAGAGGAGAGTGAGACGGGTTGGAAAGTAAAGGGAAAACGTAAGAACGATACGAGAAAAGACGCAGTTTTCAAGATGAGAAAGGATCTTCGTTTCCCGCGGGACCTCGTTACTCTTGTCCCGAAGGCTCTTCGGGAGATTACTCGGCTAATCCTGCATGGACTACTGCGCGAACGGCGTGAAGGGAGTTGGTAGAGTGAAGAGGGATGCAGGGATAGTGAAGAAGAGGAGCAGGGGGGGGATGGGGGAGGAGGGAAAGGGTGGAACGGCGAGTCGAGAAAGGACGGGAGGGATGCGGCGTAGGGAGGGTAGGGGACTGAGTGTTCAGAGACGAGATCGAACGACAGCGTTAATGCCGCTTTTATCGTCCCGTTGAGCCGACGGAATTTATTAAAAAGATTTTCCGTGGCACTGATA
>OU426860.1:6879647-6909647 GCA_911387685.1 Dolichovespula media
CATTTCTTTCGATTTATTGTTTATCTTTCTCCTTTCAGTTTTCTTTATATCAATTATATACAACGTTTACGATAATTATCATATACAATGTTTATATTATATTAACTATTAACTATTTCGTATTGATTTAAAATCGAATTACAATACCAAGACTGTCGTTGGCTGGTGTCAATGGGAAGATAATGATAATAATAATAATAATAATAATAATAATAATAATAATAATAATGATAAAAAAAAGAGGAAATAATGAGGAGCAAAATAATAATAACATACAATATCAAATTGTCACTCGAAATGATTATTTCCATCCTAACGAATATTGCGTAATGATTACGACATTATAATCGAATATATCCATTTTTTTTTAATCATGATTATGATCAAGGTAGAAACGTTTTTTTTTTGATTTTTCTTTCTTCGTTTTCAGACAAAGTACCCTCGGAGGCCTCGTTCCGTGGAACTGAATACCTTACGATAGATCTGAGCAAAGGGGATCCCATTTTAAGTACTCAGGAATCCGTAGGACTTCAATTTAAGACGAGACAACCCAATGGACTCTTCTTTTACTCCGGTAAGTATTTACGGTGCATAAATACATACATATGTACAGATTAATACATACATACGTATCTATACGATTCTATTTTCTCGAATTGACTAAATAATTCGCGGAGTATCTTTCCGTCGTGCTTTATATTACCGGTTAACAACATTATGCATTAAATTTAACATACATATATGCGTGCACTTTCTTTCTCCTTCCCCCCCCCTCTCTCTCTCTCTCTCTCTCTCTCCCTATTTTTATTTCTATCTCTCTTTCTTAAAGCGCGGTACGCGTTAATTAAGTTTCGCTGTTTTTAAGCGCGTCGACCTCGTCCATATTAAATGTAATACCCCTCATTGCATATTTAAAATCCGGTCGCCAAAGTGGGAGGAATAGTAATTCTAATTTCTTTTTCGCATACTCTCACGAGTATTGCAACTCCTGGAAAAGGAAAAGGAAAAGGGTAAATAGAAAAAAAAGAACAAGAAAAAAAATAGAGAGAGAGAGAGAGAGAGAGAGAGAGAAAGAGAAAGGAAGATAGAGAAATGGACAGAGACAGAAAGGAAAACGTCGAAGAGCGTATATACACTGGCTTTTATCTTTGACATGCAATCACAATGATGGAGGTCGAAGGTCTCCCGATTGGAAGTAGGAAAACCGTAGAGAATCCTCGACGTTTCTCGACGTTTCGACGTCGTAAAAAATCAGGACGCATAAACTGCGTTCCTCTGTCCTTATTTCGCGTCCGTGTAAAAGATACGTATATGCATATACGTATGTAGTAGACCTACATATGTATAGATCTATATCGTATAACCGGTGCATCCAGGAAAAACAAACAAGCCCCTGCGCTTTTCGAAGGAGGCCGAGTCCTTCGGGACGCGTCGAAGCGTGCATCATCTCCGTCTCGTGTACCTATCGTCTTTGCGATATTACTTTACTCGATCGGATACATTCAACGATCCGATGTGTAACGTTGTAACGTTTTGTAAAGAAAGTATGATGGGTTCGTGTCTTTATCGATCCTCTACACGGTAAGTAGTATCCTGACGTTGTCGAGATCGAAACTTATATACCGTCTTGTAGGTGTTGAACTATAAAAGGAAAAACAAAACAAAAATATAACAGGAAGAAGAAAAAAGTACATTGAATCGTGTATTTACGAATACGTATGAATGAATGCGCGCGCGCGCACGCGCGCGCGTGTATGTGACAGTTCCGCATTTATATATGATTTGTATGTGTGCTCGTATCTACTATTATGACGTTATCATGATCGATACTATAGAGTATTTTATGAGCCTGGAAATCGTTGAAGAAAAAATGCATTGTATTATGTAGACATTTAGGAATGGATAGATACGTATAAACATACGTGTGTGTGTGTGTGTGTGTGTGTGTGTGTGTGTGTGTGTGTGTGTGTGTGTGTGTGTGTGTGTGTGTGTGTGTGTGTGACAGTTTGCTTTATATACGATTCTATGTGTTCTCGTTTACCCGTATATACATTTTCCGGAAAGTCGAAAAGCTATTTCCCTGTATCTCCGAGTTATGTTGTCACATGAATAACCGTGACAATACACGGCTCTCTTCAACGTTATAATCCTAAGAATTAAAATTTAAATCCGCGTTAACGCGTTATATATTAAAATAAGACTACTCGCGTTTCTTTTACAAATCCGTTTCATCCGATCATAGAAATTATATTGAAATTATATTATATTTCATCTTGTTGCTTACGTGGATTATAAAAGGAAAACAAAAAAAAATAATAATAATAAAAATAAATAAATATCACTGTGACTGTAACGAAAGAATTTCTCTTTTCTTTTTCTTTTTTTTTTTTTTTTGTCAAGTAAAAAATAAGAAGAGAGAAAAAGAAAAAAAGAAAAGGATGGAGAAAATATATCGATGGATATAAAAATTCCATTGGCTCAAAATACCCGATAAGATACTCTATATAACAGATACGAAAAACGTATACTTTCGATATAGACGGCATACGAATACGAAGTTTTATGGGTCAAAACGTGGAAAGTTGGTTGGAAAAGCTTCTACAGAGAGAGAGAGAGAGAAATAAGGATGTTTGCTTGCGCGTGAAGAGGATAAATAAAGAGGATGAGAGAGAGAGAGAGAGAGAGAGAGAGAGAGAGAGAGACCGATATACAGACAGAGAGAAAGCGGCAGTAGTTAAAAAACAAACAAAAAAATCGAAAACAGAAAAAAGATGGAAAAGCTAAAAGGGGAAAACAAAACAAAAAAAAAGAGAAAAAGGTCGATGCGTAAAGTAGACGAAAGATAGAGATGAAGAGAGAAAGAGAGATATGGAAAGAGTTTCAAAAGAGAGTTGCGCCTCGATCGGAACGTTTGCTCTGTTTATACGCATGCACACACACACACAACCATATATATATATATATATATATATATATATATATATACATAAATAAATATGCACATACATGAATACGTACAGACAATGGGAGGAAAGTTGAAGAACGAATGGGATTGGTAGGGTGTTGCAATTACCATCGGACAAAACCATGCCGGCCACCGCGCACGTAATCCGAGTCTTTAGCTTATCTTGAGAACAAATTAGCGTTGCGGCCATGAGAGAAAGAGCGAGAGAGAGAATACTGCGGATACAACGCAGCGAAGTAAAGCGGAGCTCGTACCGTATGCGATACAGCATTGCGGAACGCGCAGCGTATCGTCGGCCGTGGCAATAGATATATAGATATATATATATATATATATATTGCTTTCGAGTCGTGCGATGCAGTTGCAGCTGCGGCGAAGGTGCAACCCTTCCATCTCATTCCACGCAAACTCTCCCCCACACACACCCCATGCATCTGCCCTCCCCATTTCCTTCTCCCACCTCTGGCCACTTCCTAAACTCTCTCTCTCTCTCTCTCTCTCTTTCTTTTCGTTAACCTTTTACCTTTTACCTGCTTGCTTGGCCCAGAACTCCGGTGAAGAGAATATCGGCCGGTTTTCTCTTTCGTACGGCAAAAGACACGTTTAAAACCTCTCTCCTTTACTCTATCCTTCCACCTTTCCCCTTTCCCCCACCCCTACACTCCCCATCCCCCATTTTACCGTCCACCTTCCTCTCACCATCGACATGAACGAGACGTGACTACCGACAAGACGAGAGCTTAGGGATCACTGACTGCAATGCGACTACTACTATGTCGAATAGGATGGACGAAACAAATTCAGTGTCCCCGTGGTGCAATATAAAAAGATTGTATGTACCTAACCCCTCTCCCCGCCCCCCCCCCCTCCCCGTATATGATTTTAACTTCAGAGAAATCAGAGTTAGAGGTGATGCGATCTCGATTTTATATTTTTACATGTGTATCTCTGTCCTTTATGTGTATGCATATATATGTACATTTACATTTGTATATTTCTATATATATATATATATATATATATATATATATATATATATATATATATATATGTAAATTTATACGGACGGGTAATAAAATACGGTAATAAAAGTAAATGCATTAATAAATGTATATATATATATACACGTATGTATGTATGTAGATACGTAATATTTGAAAGTGTAAAAATGTTATAAGATAACGCGATTACCTTTCAATTCGCATTTCTTTCTTTTCTCGTCATTTTCTTTCTTCTTTCGTTATTTTATTTTATTTTTATTTTTTTTATTTTTTTCTTTCCTTTCTCATTTCTCAATATCCGTCGACTTTGTGAAGAAACGGAAACGCGATAATCACTCGTAAACGATCTTGACGCGAACGTAAACGTTTAACAGTTCTAAACGCGTTGTCGTAGAACGCGTGCGGGCGGTGGAGGAGAGCGAGGTGGGTGAGAATACGAGCGTAACTACTACGGTTACGTACTACTGCTATGACGTATCGTAAATAATCTCTTACATCGGAGTTTGGATACTTCGGGCGAACTTTTAAACTCATCTCTCAACGCCCGAGCAAGTATACCTATCCTATAAATCTTGGATTTATACGTCTTGTCTACTACCACGTGCAACCCAGGCGCATCTCTTATTTCAGATCAAACCTGACCGAAAAAGCTTATCCGAAGGGACGGTGGGTGGGGGGGAGCACTAAATCAAACAATCTTCTTTTCCTTTTCCCGTTTCCTTTCCTTTCTCTTTTTCTTTTTTTTTTCGTTTTTTTTCTCTTTTTCTTTTTTTTTCCTCTTTTTCTTTCTTTCTTTTTTTTTTCCCCTCGTCGGAGTTAGAACGATTCCCGCGTTAAACGTCGGCGATACACGCGTGAATAAACTTAAGGCGTATGCAAATGTGTTCCTGTTGGCAAACTGGCAATTAAGCCCAAAGTACCGTCTGCATCTTTTATAAGTAAGCTCTAACCACAGATCCGCGGAATAATCAGGGTACGATCACGATCCGTGTGCTTTAAAAGCAACCGACTCGTCGACTCTCTAACCTCCCACGTCTCCTCCCACGTCTCCTCCCAGGCCTCCTCCTATCCCCACACGATCCCCTCCTAACCATATCCTCCGTTGGCCCGCCCAACTTCTGCTCTTCTTCGCCATTCTCCATTCTCCATTCTCCTTTAACCAGACAAAATGGAAGAACACATTGGAGATTTTGACTCGATACACGTAGTATACATATGTACATACTATACACATATATATATGTGTGTGTGTGTGTGTGTGTGTTTACGTACATACATATATACAAAATGTACACACATGCATTCGATGGTGTTTCTCTGTTTAGGAGTGGGAGACGATTACCTAACCGTGTCCCTTCGGGACGGTGGTGTCGCCGTTGGGATGACTTTGGCCAAAGGGAGACTCGATCTACATATCAAACCAGCCAGAATCAGGTTCGACGACAACCAATGGCATAAAATCATCGTTCATAGGAAGGTTCAAGAGGTTCGTCAACTTTAACTCTTACCACTCTTTATTTTCTTAACTCTTAATTTTCTTTCTTTTTCTTTTCTCGTTTTCGTTTTCTCTTTCTTATTGCTTTTATTTTTTATTTCCTTTTCTTGTTTTCATCCTTTTGCCCTTTACTTCTTCGGTTTATCTCTCTTTTTTTTTTTTTTCCTTTTACTTCCATGTACGTAAATCTTTTAGGCATGCATGTTTCTATATACGCGTCTCCTATATATGCGTTAGTTTGTATATACACAATCATGCCGGATAGCATTGCACACGTAATCCGAGTCTTTAGCTTATCTTGAGGACAAATTAACGGTTGAGATAGAGAATATTGCGAATGCAATTTAACGAATATATATATATATATATATATATATATATATATATATATATATATAAATACAGAATGGATCGAAAATTTCTACGTGATTCAAGAATTCATCGATGTTTTTTTTTTTTCAACAATTCGATTACTCTTTTTCGAAACGTTTCAAGCTAATCTTTTATCCGACCAAGCGAAAGAGTTTCCTAGTCTTGTAGGTTCACGATTTTACAAAAAAAAAAAAAAAAGAAAAAAAGAAAGAAATATATATATATATATATATATATATATATATATATATATATATATATTAGAAAATATGGTATCACATTTGACCCACCTAGGAACTTTTTCGTTCCGTTCTCTCCGTATAAATATTTAATATATTTAATATTATATACGTATGTAACGCGCATACATATGCATAGAACCATCACATTTACATCGAGAGCCGGTTCGTTTGATAGATGGAAATTGGGATAAATTTTAATGCGGGCATCGTTGTCCTAAACTAAATAGATCGTCGAATGAACGTGACAGTAATATCGTTAGTATGGTGGGTGTACACTGGTATTCATTGCGTATTACGTGCCACGGGATAGGGTAACGTAATTATTTACGCATTGCTATCGCGAACCTCTAAAGCAGTAGCCAGTGTAGCTCACTGATCATCGGATCCTCCCTCTATCGTATCGATCGACTCTCTACGGCCCCATCGTTGGGTTTTGATTTTGAACGAATCGGTCAGAATTCTCTGACGGCTGATTGTCTAACCATTTCGCACGAGCCATACGATACAATAACCATACGAATACGATATTATTCGTAAGTTGGAATAAGATTATGGGGAAACAGTGTTAAATCGTAGATATTATTCCTTACGCTGACCGGAAACCTATCGTGAACAATTATAGAGAGGGAAGCACGTTAATTGATTCCCCAACCGGAATGGTATCTTCGTATCACTCTGGAGACGCTTAAATTTTGTGTATCTATTCTACGTCCATAGATAAAGATAGGATACATAACTAGAGAATAGATGTTTATATATATATATATATATATATATATATATATATATATATGTATGTATATGTATGTATGCATGTATATATATATGTACCTATCTGCATGGTGTCGTATATATCAACATATATCTACACACATCGAACCGATTTCGAAGATTATGTCGCATCGAGATCAACTCGTTCGACGAGCGTGTGCTTAGGGAAATTATCCGATGCGCCGTTACCTCGAACGCTAACTGGTCTATATGCCGGATACTAGGATCGACCTAATTCTCTTGCAAAACGCCTTCTCACATATACATGCGCTGCCCTTAAATCGTCCTACCTGGTATAACATACTTTGATACATGTCACGATTTCGCACACGCTCTCATATACGCATAAACACACACACACACACACACACACAAATACCTAGTAGATTCATTTATCAAGGAACGAGTACCGAAGATACCACCAACTCTTCTTCTTATAAGATCATCCTCTACTATCTACCCTCTGGTATCTTCAAAGTATCTTACAAGAGCTTAAGAGATTCGTTCTTTTCTATTCTTTACTGACCCAACGTATTATTGACGCGACCGTTGTGTTCCCTTTTGTTCGAGTGTATCACCGGATAGAATATATCGAAAGTTCGCGGAAGTGATATTAGAAGAGCTTCGAGATTCTTTCCTACCACACCACCATTTGTTCCCCTTATTTTGTCCTACGTGACTCGCCCAGACAATATCGAAAATGGGGGATAGACATAGGACATTCGACTACCAAGGGTTAATTCGATGGCTCGAACTTACCTCGTAAGCGAATTCAGTCTGATCTTTTTTTTTTTTTTTGCACGGACAAATGCGCCGTTCTTTCCCTTTTTGGTTCTCCACAGTTTTGGATATGTATCGTACATGTTTATATATTTTGTAAAATTATTTTATACTATACTATGTGTGTATATATATATACACTTTTTTCTTGATTGGCGATACGGAAGAATTTAATTGATCCATTTAAAAATAAATTCATTGAAATTATTTGACCTTAAATAAGTGAATTAATAAAGCACGTAATATTTTACGTATTATATATATATATATATATATATATATATATATATATATATAGAGAGAGAGAGAGAGAGAGAGAGAGAGAGAGGAAATAACATAGTATAATTTCACACGATTTATTAATTCACCTATTAAGCATAATAACGTTTATTAAATATAATAACGTTTTACCATGTTAGAATATAATTCTTATCAGACAGGCTATCTATTCTATTATATATTTTATTTTACTAAAAATTATAATTTGATGACACGATTTATATCTATGATATTTTTACAATTAATCGTTCCCAATTTTTGACGAAACAAAATTACCTAGGAGTATTTAAAGTATAAAATTCATTTTCTTAACAGAATAAAAATCCTTAGATCTATGACAAAAAAAAAACATTTTAACGAAAAAACTTCAATCATCCTACCTCAATTTGTTTCATAAATAAAGTTTCTTAAAAAAAAAAGAGAGAAAGAAACAGAGAGAGAGAGAGAGAGAGAGAGAGAGAGCAAACACGATACTCGAAAAACAATAATTTATCGAGCTTCAGATTTCTACCTTATCGATCAAGCATACTGCATTTTTCGTGCACTTTAGAGTTTATTTCCCCTATCAAATTCTTTATTTCCACGATGTACGATTTCAATAGAGAATCGCTAACATTTACAAATGTTTCCGCACAGATGGAATATAAACATATACAATATACATATAAATACCACCTCATGTGCATCGAACAATATATATCGTTTGTTTATATGCAATACTTCTTACGACATTCTATAATACGATCTTGCAACATTTTGAATATTTATAATTACGATCAATAATATGCGTAATTTCGCACACGTAAAATGCTTATGGATCGCGTATAAAATTCTTTGATCGATTGAGAATTTGGCGAGAGGAAAGAAAGAAAAGAGAGAGAGAGAGAGAGAGAGAGAGAGAGAGAGAGAGAGAGAAAGAAATAAAGAAAGAAAGGAATGAAAGAGAGAAAGAATGAAAGAAAAAAAGAAGAAGAAAAGTTACATGATACCGCAAACAGTGTGTCGGACAGAGAACAGAATGCCCGGAAGGCATGGTAGGAAAGTTTGAACCCTCTGTCGAAAGTTTGACAGTTTCAATCTGTCTGATCGGTACGTATGTACGTAGACAAGTTCACTTCTTCTCCCTTCCTAGCGTTAACTAGTTCACCCACCATCTCGCGTATGGGGCCCGTTCGATGGTTCGACTCCCATTCCGTTGTAACTTGAAAATAATTACAAATTTTCCCTTTCCCTTTTACGGTAAGTAACGTAATTGAACAATTCATTATCGTTAAGGACGAAGTATAAATGTCGTTCTTCGATAAATTCGCAATCAATCATGTATAACGTTTGCCGTATTAATGTTAATGATTATGATAAAAATGATCGGTCAATTAGATGAAAAGTTCTCTTGTCGCGTTCCAACAAGCAACCGTTATCCTAATATCGAAATGTGTCCTACACACACGTGTGTATATTATATGCATTTACACGTATAAATCTAAATATATATATATATATATATATGTACGATGTGTATATGTATGTAGATTAAAAAGTTGTACTCACCGCGTACGTGGCTGCGTGTCTCACGCGATAATCTCGTCTCCTTTTTATTATTGCAGTTTGTGATTATAAGCGTGCATCGTGCAATGGAACGTGGAAATGATCATGGTACACACACACACGGTTTCGTATATTTTCATAAGCAAAAATAAACCATCTTAACACGACGGTAACACATTCTTCGACTTGTTCTTAAGTCCACGACGTTAGAACGAATTATAATCCCGAGGCGCGACGAGATATCCTCGTTATGGAAAGCGTATTAAGCAAGTGACCTACTTTGTTGTTGTGAATCCCGGCGTTGAAAATATATCGATTAGACCTAAAGGAAAAACGGGAATAAAAAAAACAAAAACAAGAAAGGAAAAAGGAACAAAAGCTTTGAGTGTCGATCTTCGTCGGTGTCGTCATATTTGTTGACCTTTTTTTTTTTTTTCTTTCTTCGTTAGATCAAAACGCGTCAGAAATTTAAGAGAGAGAGAGAGAGAGAGGGAGAGAGGGAGAGAGGAAGGGGAGAAAGAGAGAGAGAGAGAGAGAGAGAGAGAGATAAAGAGATAGAGAGTTTCTCGAACTCCCTATACTTCCCAAACCACCACCACCACCCTTTTCCCTCTCCCGATCCCGTTTCTTTCGATGGAGAACATTCGATCGACGGACGAGGATTTTCGGCTTTGACGTAGCCTTCTCGGCGGGACATTCGATAGGAGTAAAACCACGAGGCACTCGAGAACGATCGAGGTCGAGGGAAATCTAACGCGAGTTACGACGGCAAGTTATTTGCTCGTCAAGGCGATCCGCCGAAGCTTCTAATCTTAGGGACTAAGGTAGTTCCCGTGACTGGAGTGTGTGGTTGGTTGGTTGGTTGGTTGGTTGGTAGGTTGGTTAGTCGATCCGTCTGTCGGTCGGTCAGTCTGTCAGTCTGTCGGTCTGTCGATCGGTCCGATTCAAAATCGTTCCTTTGATCGTTCCTATTTCACTTTCTCGTTTGATCCGCCGACGTTTTACCATGGTTGCTCTGACTTCTGCTTTCGAACGTTGAACCAAACGTCAATGATGATCTTTCGATATTTCGCCGGAGGAGGGTAATGGCGGCGGATGAGTGGGTGAGCGCGAGTGGGTGGTTGGATGGAGGAGGACGAAAATGAGGAAGAGGATGAGGAGGAGAAGAGAGGAGGATCGTTGTTCCACTTTCGAGACGTGTTTTATGATTGATGACTATATGTGAGAGGACTATGAGATCAGATCGGGATAATATCGAACCGGATCGCGGGGTAGTCTCACAGGGAAGCTGAAATATCGGAAAATAAAAGAGGAGCTATCAGTTTGAGGAAAAATCCCATTAAAATATTGTCTCTCTCTCTCTCTCTCTCTCTCTCTCTCTCTCTTTCTTTTTCTCTCCCTTTCATTCTTGATGCATATCTAGAGATCAGCAACGTTTTTCCATCGTTCCTATCTATCGAATGAAATTCAAGTAGTAAGAATAAGAAGTAGATGAAGAAAACGAAGACGAAAGGGATGAGGAATAAGAGTAATAAGAATAAGAATAAGAATAAGAATAAGAATAAGAATAAGAATAAGAATGAGAATGAGAATGAGAATAAGGATAAAAATAAGAAGAAGAAGAAGAAGAAGAAGAAGAAGAAGCATCTTGTAAAGATTTTCACAAAGGTTCTCTGGTATATAAAGTCAAAGTATAAATTCGATCGTTCTTATCCCTTCCGATCATATAACTGCGACAAACCCAGGCATTTATCCGAGAAAGAGTCCTCGAGGCATGGCCGATCTCTTTCTTCCTTTTCGAAGAGAAAAATCTCCTCACGAATTCTTTCCAACGATAGAGAACTTTGATTCGAGAAAGACTCTACGGAGTTTCCCCACTGAAAATTTCTCTACGACTTGAGTCTTACTTCCCCGGCTTTTCTACGATGTATCTTTCGTATCACCCGCGGCAATACTTTCTCAAGGGGTATGCATACTGTAACTGCATACACTATCCTTTTCGTATACACTTACGTGCGCTCGCGCATACACACACACACATACACACACGTACGAACACTTATAATATTTATATGAACGCGCGTGCATAGTAGACGGCTTTTCGCTACTCGATCTCGCACTTTAATCAAAATTGCGTGCATTCGAGTACGTTGCACGTCCTAGCTACCTATTTTTTTCTTCTCCCCCCTCCCCCTCCCCCTCTTCCTTCTCTTATCTTTCCTTCTTATTTTTTTCCTCTCATTTTTTTCTTATTTATTCTTTATTTTTTTTTTTGTTTTTTAATTTCGTGTTTCCTTCCTTTCCTTTCTTTCTTTCTTTCTTTTTTTTTTCTTTTTTTCTTTTCTTTGCTTCCTCCTCTTTACCACGTCGTAATCACCCACGTGTATATCACGTGTTTCTATATACATTTGTGGGATACGCATTTAAATTTTGGATTCAGAAGAGAGAATTAAAAATGCGATCGCTACGAGAGATCGAACGTACAAACGGATTGTGCCTCAATATACACGAAAGAACTGAACGGTTATTGGGCGAGGTCGAAAAGTACAAAATTTAGTTCGATTTTTTATATCAGATTCTCATTTATCATTATGCTAATTGGTACGTTAATTTTAAGCGAACGCTCTCATGCCATTGGGAAATTTGATGATTTTACGATTTGAAGGAGGTACGGTACATTTAGTAGCTTAAATAGGTTTGTACAAATTTCAAGAGAAAATGTTAACTCTTTCAAAATCGATTTAATAAAAATTACAGCCATTTTTGAGAGAAAATAAGAAACAGAGATCGATAGATAGATAGATAGATAGATAGATAGATAGAGAGAGAGAGAGAAATTAGTATTACTATCTAATAACGCGATCATTAAAATTGACCTTTCATCAAAATTACTGAAACGACCGCTTGATTACCTCGTTCGTAGTAATTTCACTTATGATTGGTAAAAGGTTACCCCACACGACCTGGAACCAGTTTCCATGATGAACTCCTGTCCGAATAACACAGTCGTTTAAAAACGTCGAACATTATGAAGTTTTATGCTTCGTCATCGAAACAAGAATCGTCGAAATTGAAACGTCGACTCGCTAACAATGGCAAAATCAATTATGCAGATCGCGCTTTTTGAAAAAGATTTCTTCAGATATATCTTTATCGCCTTTCAATGGAACGAAATTATATTTTTCCTGATAACGTCGACGAAGAAGAAGACAAAAGAAAAGAAAAAAAGGAAAATTATGAAATTAAATAACTTTTCTATTTAATAAGAAACAATAAGTAAGGTGCATCGTGCAAAACGTGTTTGAAGTTAATCGATTTATGAAAGCGCAATCAGAAAACACATTGTTACTGGATAATGTCGACGAATCGATAAATATGAGAAGCAATGACAACGAAGAGATAGTTTTAAACGGGTCGAAAGAGAGAGATAGAGAGAGAGAGAAATCTCATGATTTTGCATAAGAGAACTTTCACGTTAACTCGGCTTTCGTCAACGAAGGTTACCACCAAGTGCGGCGCATTAAATTACAGCAATGCGTCCCGAGTAGGTTGGTTGGGTTTAGTCGGAGTACGGGGGCTGATGTAAGCAGTCGGTACTTCCGCGAAACATGCAAATTCGGTTCTGCTTTGAACGTTTACTCTACCTCAATGTCGGCCAGGATTTCCGTTTGAAGGCCGAATTTTGTTGATCGGATCAAACTCGGAAATACACGAGAACGTTCTAAGAAGAAACGACGACGTTGCTAACGATGACGATAAAAATAACAACAACAACAACAACAACAACAACAACAACGATAACAGTAACAATAAAAATTCCTTCTTTATCGATTTATTTTAAACTGGAACCCGACGATTTCCGTAATAGTAAATAACTCTCTTACCGTGTTAGAGTGATGAGTGAAGGTGGGCGGGGACGGTGGGGTGGATCGTTTAGGGGGTATGGGAGGTGGAAGGAGGGGTTTGTACTAACGGCAGGCGAGAAGCGAGAGGAATATGTTGGGACTATGCGGGGGGAGAGAGAGAGAGAGAGAGAGAGAGAGAGAGAGAGAGAGAGAAGCGGAAGGTTAAAGGAATTTTTCAAAGGTCGAACTTGACGAGGAAGTTTTACGAGGAACGGACGCACGAGATGGCACAGTTCGATAGGGAATTCCTGGTATTCGCGAGTTTCCACGAGGCGAGCGATGTCGTGAGCTTAAAGGGGTGGGAAAACGGGAGAATGAGGAGGAGGAGGAGGAGGAGGAAGGATGGAAAGGGAGGAAGACGAGGAGAAGGAGGAGGAGGGTCTGAAAGTCCTGTCCGTCGGCGTAAAGTCGACTAGTTCCTATCGATGCATAGAAAAGTCGTAGGCGACCTAACCGAACGACGACGAATCGAAATCTTGATTTATAGTCAGAGTTCAACTACGTCTTCTAAACCCCATATATATGTGTATATATATATATATATATATATATATATATATATATATATACGCGTGTGTGTATATATGTGTATGCATATACAAGGGATGTCCTATAAACAGTTACATTTATTATTGGAAAACTTGAAATTCTATGAAATAAGTCGATAGTTAAAAAATTTATGATCGAGCTATAATCGGCACTATTCTAGATTGTCTATCATAAGACGAATATATATATATATATATATCGATTGCAGTATAGAGAGAATCTTTTTATTTGCTTTCGTGCTTTACCTAGTAAGGATTTATAAATAAAACGAAATATCTTCTATTCTATTTTACGATATAATTTACTTACTTACTTATTTACTTACTTAATTACTTATTTACTTAGCTATCTATCTACCTACCTACCTACCTACACCTACGTATATATCTGCGTATTACTTTGTTCTTTATTCGGACACGATAAACGTTTACCATTGGGGACATTGTTCAAAGTCAAGAAAATGAGAAATAACAATAGGAACTTCTTATTCGACAATTTTAATAATCTTCTTTTTTTTCTCTCTCTCTCTCTCTCTCTCTCTCTCTCCAGTTCAAATAGCACTATCGTTTTCATAAAAGTTTTATCATCAATCACAAAACACTCCGTATATAAAATATCCTCATCGGAGTATTGTATAATACGTATATGTATATTTATATATGTACACTTTTCTCGTATACGACTACGAGACGTTTCTTCCGGTCGGCGAGCTTTTCATAACGTAAATAAGAAAGCGAAAGAGGAGAAGGAAGAGAAGATAAGAAAGACGAAATAGATAAGGAAGTAGAATAAGAAGAAGGAAAGGAAGAGAAAGAGGAAGAAGGAATAGAAAAATGCAGAAGGTAAAGAAAAAGAGCACGTGCATATACATACTATAGCGATTCAGTGACATGCGAGAGGACTCTTCTTCCTTTCTCGTGTGCTCTCGAACGTATATACACACACACACACACACACACATTTCTTTGCTCTTCTCAACGTCCTGAAAGAAAACGTAAGGAGAACCCGCTTGAGAATGTTTTTCTTTCTACTCTGAGATATCGATCTACTCGGATAATTTTGAATAAACCAATAGTACGTCCAAACGATAACTTCTAATCCTATTAGGCCCTTCGATTCAATTCGAATACAATTACTGAATCGAATTCGTTCTGACTCGATCCTAATCGAACGTCTGGACGAAAGAAGTGGAACGAAGAAGGAAAAATTAATACGACGAACGTCTCGCGTTCGTACGTCGGTAATAACATGTTCGCAGTTAATTTTGGTATTATTAGGATTATTCTTGGAGCTGGATATTACTATTATTATTAATATTATATACATTTTTTTTTTAATCAAGTCATATATATATATATATATATATATATATATATATATATATATATACTATCAACATTGTCGATGGATTTGTAATAAAATCGGGGCACAAATTGACCGTCGTTGATTTTCTAACGAAAGAACTATTTATTATATAGTAATCGTATATGCACGTGTAATTAACTCACGTTTATTTCCCAAAGCATTGGACGTATTAATGGACATCCATATTCTCATTTATGTACGTACGTACGTACGTACATACATACATACATACATACATACATACATACATACAGACACATACATACAGACACATACATACATACATACATACATACGTAATAATTTCGTGTTGTCGATCGTTTCGGTAACCACCGTATTGACAGAATTATTCGAGGACCGAAGTTCATTGACTCGGTGCCGTTAATAAGCTCATGCTTATGCAAGTCCATCGGCCTTCGTACTAAGCTCAGACTCCTATTAGGCAGATAGTAGATCGCAGGCAAACAACGAGGACACCGGACTAACCTGCCGTGCTATTGACATCGGTCTCGTCCGAGTAGATGCGCGCTACTGCGCTCTCTATTCTCATATCGGAAGCCTATCGAAAGCTTGTAAAGCGGAACGATCTTCCTATCGTCCTGTTTAAACCTAAATTTACAATTAAATTTCAAATATTTCGATTTAACGAACATACAATTAACCGTTTAACTCATTCTATTGGAACGTAACTGATGTTCCATATATACATATATATATACATATCATATACATTTAATGCAATGGTCGTATAAGTCAATTTTTTTAACCACTTTAAACCTAAACGCCACATCTCGAAACGATCAATCTTTCTCTGGAACGAGTTTATGTGTCCGGTTTCATTGATATCTCATTAGATAACTCGATCGAAGTATCAAACGCTTAGACAAAAAAGTTCGATTTGATGTTGCTCGGTCTAATAGTCGAAGTAATATCGAATTGAAAAAACGATATCGTGTACATCGATTTTCGAGGATAAACTTTATGATTACGTCGTGGTATATATAAATTTTTATATGTTGTATTACGTTAAATAATATGTGAGTATGTAACGTTATTTCGTGTTATTCGATTTCGTTGAAACTTTCATTGCGTTCCTCGTTATACTTAAAAAAAAAAAAAAAATAAAGAAAAGACACTCTCGCGTTGAACGACGACGTACTCGCACGTAAATATATTCTTTGTCGTTTCGCGACGATCGTTCATTGTATATGTCGGTTGTCGATTAATGAAAAAAAAAAAAAAAAAAAAAAAAAAAAAAGAAAGAAAGAAAGACAATGGAAGAAGCTTCAGAGTCCTCTCTGTACAATTATCATTCAATTTCTATTCGAGGGTGACGTGAGAATTCAACTCGCCAATTCAATGGAAGTAATGAGTTTTTATAGTCCATGAGTTCGAAGGGTTGGAACAAAGGGTGGGACGAGAATTCTTCGTGACTAATTAGTTGAATATATTAAGTTACGAAGAAAACGACTTTTGGTTCATGACTGGTAGTAGGTAAACAAAGTCCCTTTAATTGCTTTCGACAATTACCTTCTCCACTGTTCTCTTCGTTCAAAACCTAATTATAATGCGATGATCGTAAGTATAATGACAATGACAATAACGATAAAGGGAAACTCTCGTTAGTTCGCGAGTTGAATTGAATTTTTCAAATTTGTATTACGAGTACTCCGAGTCCGATCAATGAAAAGGCGTTCTTCCTTTGTTCGCCTGTCGAGACTTATTTTTTATTCTTTTTATTTTTTTTTCTTCTTTTTTCGAGCATTAAGATCACTTCGATAGAAATCAAATTCATACTTACGTAACCTCGTTTGATTCCTTTTTGCGCTTTCTGTTTCAGATCTCCTCAATCACCAGCTTCTGCAGGGTAAGTAGACGTATCCCGAAAGAGTTTCCTTCTCTTTAAAAATCGTTCCTCGATGCCTCTTCGATATATACATACATACATATATACATACATACATACATACATACATACATACGTACATACGTACATATATATATATACACACACACCTATGTACGTAGGAACAATTTTGAGATGTCGATGCATCTTTCTTGCGACTTCGAGATATCGCGAAGAAGAAAAATCGAAGGAAACGAATGGTGAGTTAGAACGGATCGTTTTCTCGCATAACGAAAAGGCGAGAGGATTATCGATGCCCTGATATATATATATATATATATATATATATATATATATATATATATATATATAAAATATATATATATAAGATCGGTAAAATAGAGGAAGTAGATGAAGAAAAAGATGAAGAAGAAGAAGAAGAAAAAAAAAAAGAAAAAGAAAAGAGATGGAAAGAAAAAAAGAATTGGTTCAAGGATGTTACGGGTTATGGATGGCTCGATTCTCTCGTTAAAAATGTTGGCCATCCTTTCGAGCCGGTCGAGTACCTATCTTGTAGAAAAAAAGATTCCTTCCCTCCCCGCCCTCCCTCCCCACCTCCCTCTTACACCCTTTCTCAATACGCGAAAGGACAAAAGCGATAAAAATAGAAAGGATAGATATGGATCTAAGGGATAGATCTATATAATGGACTTGACGATTCTTCATCGTATTGTACTTACGTATATAGCAAAATACGTCCAACGATATTTTTCTCTTCTTTTTTTTTTGCCTCTTTTCCTTCCTTCTTCCTTTCGTTTTTTTCTTTCCTTTCTTTCCTTTTTTTTTTGTTCGTTTTCTTTTCTTTCACTCCTAAAGTAGTTCCTCGTCGATCGCGAGAATCAATTATAAAAATTATGTAAGAGGTTCACCCGTAAGATCGACGAATATAAACCAATTATCCTTGAAACGTTCGCGAGAACAATGGTAAATAAGCCAGTGGATCCCATAACAAGTTCATAGATTTTTTTTATTTTTTTTCTATTTTTTTTCGAAGGCCATTACCTCTTTCCTTCCTCTCACCACCCACCCAACCCAACCCTATCTTCCCTCCCCTTCTACCACCTTTTCAACCCCGTTTCCATTGCTTCCTCGTTTCGTCTCTTTTCTTCTCCCTTCTTTTATCATACCTTTTCTTTCTTTTCTCTTTCGTCCGTCCCGTCGTACTTTTCCTCGAGTGTTCTCCAAATTTCAAGGATGGAAGGACAGGAGGATGGAAATAACGATGCTCTCGAAAAAGGGAAGAAAAGGGAGGAGTGTTCTTACGAGCGGCTAGAGTGAAAGAAAGAGGGAAAGACAAAAATCACATTTATTGCTATATACTACTATACTATACACACACACACTCTCTCTCTCTCTCTCTCTCTCTATATATATATATATATATATATATATATATATATATATATATATATATATATATATATATGAGTGTGAGTAAAGAATGAAACAACACAAAAAATATGATGTAACTTCAACGACATATAAGTTAAGATAGGCTAAGCAAATAATAATGAAGAAAAGGACAACAACAATAACAACAATAATAACAACAATAACAACAATAATAACAACAATAATAACAGAGAGCGCTATAAAGGACATTAAAGAAATATTTACAAAGATATAAAAGTATAAGCGGGATAAAAAGAGATATATATATATATATATATATATATATATATATATATATATATATATATATATATAGAGAGAGAGAGAGAGAGAGAGAGAGAGACAGAAAAAGAGAGAGAAAAGCCAAGAGAAAAATTAAATTCTTTAATTTTAAAACTCACTTTTCGTTCCAGACGGAGGGATCCACAGTTGAAAATTATTTTTGATGGTACTAAGTCTCTTCTCTTTCTCTCTCTCTCTCTCTCTCTCTCTCTGAACTTACTTTAATTGATCTCGGAAGTAGTTTAGAAGAGGGAAGAGAATAGAAAGGTACGAGAGTTAATGCGAACTGCTTATCGAGCCGAGGAAATCTTCTAGAAGCACAAACACGGTCATTTACCTCTCAGTTCGTTGGCTAAGCTCGAGAAATCTCTCTTTCTCTCTCTCTCTCTCTCTCTCTCTCTCTCTCTCTCTCTCTCTCTCTCTCTCTCTATTTATCTATCTATCTATCTAACTCTATCTCTCTATCTCTCAATGACGAAGTAGACCTTTAATTTTACCATTGTAAGTTTCTCTGGTTACATCGAGACTCTTCTCTCCCTTTCTCTTTCACTATATATCTATCTATCTATCAATCCATCTATCTATCTATCTATCTATCTATCTATCTATCTGTCTCTTTCTATTTATCTATCTTTCATTCTGACGGGAGGAAACGTTTTCGAAAGATATCCATCTTCGAGAGTTATGAAGTGAAAACGAACGTGGTACTCACGGGGAGAGCGCGCAAATAAGACTACCGGCGTTCGTTATTTAAGACAAAAGTATAGACAACTCTCTCTCTCTCTCTCTCTCTCTCTCTCTCTCTCTCTCTCTCTCTCTCTGCTCGCCGAAGAGAGAGATCGTGTCGTTCGTTCGTTCTCGTATTGATAACAATCAAAATGATAAAAGGTCGAATTAACGAGGAAAACCGTACTATGTATTTACATACATACATACGTACACACACATACGCGCACGCACGCACGCACGCACACACACACAGATACACACCATTGTTATAGGTATGTTTCTTATTTATTCTAGTTAAATGTAAACCATTTCTCGTCGGATTTCTCGGTTGGAAAGTTTAAACGGAAAGTTCTTTATACATAGATATCTTGTATTCTCTTTTTCGAGTTCGAGTACGGAATGGTGAATCTATTTCTCGTTTAGTACTGTTAAATGTCTGAGATAAGGACATTGGAATTATGAGAGTGGGGGAAGGGGAATGGATGGGTGAGGGGGCGAAAGAAGAAGAGAAAGAAAGGGTTAACGAGTAGATAAATAGATAGAATAAGAGAGAGAGAGAGAGAGAGAGAGAGAAAAGGGTGCTATACGACCGCAATATATATATATATATATATATATATATATATATATATATATATCCAAAGATGGATACATCCTCGAGAAAAGTTGCTCGATTAGAGTTACCTTGAGAAAGACAGAAAGAGAAAGAGAAAGAGAGAGAGAGAGAGAGGAGGCCCTGAGAGAGATAACGACGATCGACGCCAAACACGAGGAAAGTCGTAATGGAATGGTCTTTAGCCTTTCGCTACTAGAAAATGTTGGCGAACTTTGTCGTAAGGAGAGGAAGGGTTATCTATCTAGGAGTACTCTTAAACCAAACCAGTGTGTTAGGCAGCAGCTTGTTTTCGAGCTTTTGAAAAGTTTCTCTCTCTCTCTCTCTCTCTCTCTCTCTCTCTCTCTCTCTCACACACACACACACACACACACACACTCTGAGCTGTCTCTCGTGGAAGACGAAAGCTAGAGAGAGCCCTCCTCTTTTCTTCTTATCGACCTATGTAATAGCTGAAAGCTCGACTTTTCGAAAATCCTCCCGCCCGCCCCCATCCCGCCCCCCCCCCCCATCCTCCTCCTCCTCCTCCTCCTGTTCGGTAAATTCGATATTATATTCTCCGTGGGATAAGCTGGCAACTATAATAACGAGTTCTCTCATCTTCGTTCCTACGGTCCCGGAGGACAAGCGTTTCTCGAAAAAGGACTGAAAGCTTCTAACTCGTTCGAGTTGGATTAATTGGCTTAATTAAAAAGTTCTGGCCCAAGCTTTGCAACGTCAGATAGATAGATAGATAGATAGATAGATAGATAGATAGATAGAATGTTCCCACAAATGTCATTAATGCTACTTTAACGCGTAATATTACGAGAAGTCTCGTACTAATACCTTCTCGAATTAACAATTAGTTTCATTCCAATAATAAATGATAAGCTACCTCTTTCTTTCTCGCTAACTCGTTCTATCTATTTCTTATTCATCTTCCTTTCTCCTTCTCTCTTTATTATTATCATCATAGTAGTGTATAGAGTCCATGAGACTGATTCTCTCTTTCTCGAAGCGTAAAAATACACTTTACATTCGTCCGAGATTCGAACTGCGAAACTTTGCTTCCGTTGTTAAAACTTTAACGTAGGAAAAGTAACGCGTAAAATAGTGAGAGAGAGAGAGAGAGAGAGAGAGAGAGAGAGAAGTAGTTTTCTCTTCAAGAACGACGCTCTGAGGATTTCGATGCCATGGAAATCGGACTTAAGGAAATATGACGTCGAGCGTTCCTCTCTTGAAGAAGCAAATGGAACACCGATATCAAGAATATCTCTCTCTCTCTCTCTCTCTCTCTCTCTCTCTCTCTCTTTCATAGACGAGCTATAGGGAAAAGTACTCATCCTTTCCTTACACTTTTTTATACCACCCTTCTCACCTTATCGGACTTTTAAACGAGCAAGTTTAGAAGAGCCACTCTTGTCTCTAAGTATTGCATTCATTATTTCGATCGTTTCGACCTTTTCGTTACATTCCCTTCTTGTCTCTTTTCTTTCCTTTCCTTTCCTTTCCTTTCCTTCTTTTTCTTTTCTTTTTTCTTTTATTCGAAACATAAAACACAACTGCGATCGTCATTAGCTCCCAATGCCGATCGTCGAAGAGGTATCGCGAAACGATAAAAAAAAAAAGTAAAAAATAAAAAAGAAAAAAAATGAAAAGAAGAAAATAACGAAATGAGACGTATCTCTCTTACCGTCGTTATTGTTCTCTCTTATTTCATTTATTTATTCATTTATTCGAGAGAGAGAGAGAGAGAGAGAGAGAGAGAATGAGAGAGAGGATAAAAAAAAAGAAATAAATCACACGTTTCAGCTTTCGGCCATCGTCGATGGAATTTATGCGGAACACGGACACACCGCGGGATCGTTCACACGTCTATCGAGCGATCGACTTCTGGTCGGTGGTGGTGCTGATGCGAGATCTTTGCAAGGTGCCAAAGGGATCAACAACTTTGTCGGCTGTCTAAGAAAGGTTAGTTTCCTCGAGAATTCGACGACGCAAGACGACATAGTTGCTATTTCGAAACTCTATCGCCATGAGATCCTGCTTGCTTTACATACGAAAATTCTAATACATCCGACGGTTTTGATACGGAGCTTATGCGAATATAAATAACACGGTTATTAAAATCGATCGATCGATTTGTTACTACGATAAATTATCTATCCTCGTAGCATATGAGAATTAGAATACCAAAAGATTCGAGATCTTCGGATCTTCGTTGGTAAAATGACGATTAAATTCAAAATTGAAAAATGAAAATTAGAACGAGATATGGGTGTGAAACATTTTTTTTTATCTTTTTTTTTTTATTACTTACGTCATCACTTGAACATATTCGTCTCGGAGTCTTCCGTCGAACAACGAATTCGTTGCCACGTAAAAGAAAAAAAATAAAAAAAGAAAAAGAGATAAAAAAAAGAAAATAAATGAACGCAAGGGAAAACGAAGGAAAGAGAAGGAAGAAAAAGATCGTTCCACGCTTTACTGACTTTCTTTGAATTTTTACGATTGCCGCCTCACCCCTCGCACTTCCATGAAAAAAAACGACGATAATCGATGCGATAAGGAATATTATTAAAAATGAAAAGGGGACTTAAGATTTATTACTTTATCGCTGGCTCGATTCGATATCCGATGACTCATATATATATATATATATATATATATATATATATATATATATATATATATGTATGTATGTATATATATATAACTGAAAGGTTTTTCAGACGATTCGATTATTATACGGGAGGACAAATAAACGATCGTAAAGCAAACGCGTTTGGGCTGATTTTATCGACGGAACGGTCTCGCGGACCGCTGTCGGGCTTTTCTATCAAATTTACAGCGTCGATTTTGACGTAATTCAATACGGTAGAATAATTAATCGAATATTAGCGTGGAAACGAGATGAATGTAATACGTCGATCGTTCAAATGTGACAGTTCTCCCCTCCTTTACCCTCCCCCTCCCCCTCGCACCCGCAAATCAAATTTACAAATGTACATTATAAAGTGTCCCATAAATATAGGAGAAAAATCTTTCAATTACATCTAATTTGCGTATCTTTCGTAATAGTATATAGTTAAAACATTGCCGAACATATACCTTTCAAAAATCTTTCCAATTGTAATACGCGTTCACATATATGATTCGTTTATCGCTACAATGTGTGTGTGTGTGTGTGTGTGTGTGTTACTTTTACATTGATAAAAATGATATATATATATATTTGTTATTGTATATATATTTATATATATTTATATATATATATATATTATAATAATCGTCGTTTAATAGCAAATTATGATAAATGATTAACAGAGTGTCGTTTCAATTCGAATAGACCTCAATTAGAAATCTGGATGCTTGACGTTATCGTATGACGAATCGGACGGATTGAATTTTATTTTTATTAGACGAAAAAATGTCGCGCAATTCGTTTCGTACGAGAAAGCATCTAGGCGACCGTTTCGGGATTCACACGTAGTTCAACACGATTATTCTAACGTTAAATATTTGTCGATCAAACGAATTGACTTTACGTTCACACACCGCAACGAATGCAACGAACGTAGGGGGCCCTTTGTTAAGCAATTATCGCTTTCTCTTCGCATTGTCATTGTTAATCCTTTGATCGTAATTCATGAGAAGAGAGGGAGAGAGAGAGAGAGAGAGAGAGAGAAGGATAGAAAGAAAGGACGAATACACAAAATATAAGAAAGATTTATACGCCAGTAATGTCAATGTTTCCAATCAAACTTTTTATCACTTTTTCTTTTATCTTTTATCTATAAATATACCTGTAGAAGATAAATCCCTTTAAAATCACTTTTCATTGATAATAAAATTTTCCAGAGGAAAGAATATCATCTTCAAATATATATTGCATTGATACGTACCTATGTCTCAATTGTGCCGATAAAAAGATATTTAAAAGTGGTACGAGTATTATTGCTACGAATTGAAAAGGATTTGATTTATCGTTTAACCTCCTAACAAACAAAATAATGTCAATTCTCATCGAGTATTCGAGATCGTCTGTTTCCCTTCTCTCTTCTTTTGTTTTTCTCTTTAATCGAAGAATTGACTCACTTTAAATACTTTAACTATTTTACATCCATTCACTTTAAATACTTTACCATTACGTCGGTTATAAATAAACAGTCAATATTCTAGAATATATCTTTCAGGGAGTGAGAAGAAAGCAGTGAGAAAGAAAGAGAGACAGCTAAATAGATAGAGAGATAGAGAGAGAGAGAGAGAGAGAGAGAGAGAGAATATACTATAAATAGAGAAAGAAACAAATAGCAAGAAATAATCTATAATTTTAAAGAATTTATCGATTCTAAATGATAACGGGGAAAAAGTTAAGCGCAAAAATAAACTAAATTTGAGGGATTAAAAATATCCAAACGTCTGGGAATCTCAGCGAGTGCTGTCATTGCGACGTAATGAAATATTCATGCGCACGGCTTGCTTGTGAACTTCGGTGAAAATTGTGAGGAAGCTCGAAGCTGCTTCGTATAATTCTCTCTCTCTCTCTCTCTCTCTCTCCCTCCCACCCTTTCATTTTTTCGACTACGTCGATATCGAAAGATCGACAGAAGATTCTTTCGTTATAAGGAAGCAAGAGAAAAGTAATAAGGGAATCACGAATGAAGCAATAAACTTGTCTCGCGAACGAGTTACGACGAGGTGGAGCCAGTCCCGGTGGTAGGTAATTTGTAGGGCGTTTCTCATCTGGGTGATTTAAAAGTATCGCGTGCGAGTGACGCTGCAAAGGAATGAACTTCTTTTTTTTTTTTTTTTCTTTTTTACGTTTCATTTCGAACGTCCTCCGCGAGCGCGCGTGTGTGTACGCGCGTGTGTGTGTGTGTTCAGAACGAGAGAGAGAGAGAGAGAGAGAGAGAGAGAGAGAGAGAAATAATGATTTAGTGGGGGGAGGTTGGAGAAAAAAAATTCGCGGCTGACGCAATTCTTCATCGAGAATATTTCTTCCCTTCGTTTTCTCTCTCTCTCTCTCTCTCTCTCTCTTGCAGTTCTCCTCCCCATCCCTGCCCCTTCTTTTACTCTCCCTCGAAGCTTTTTCATTTAATTCTCCTCTTGTTCTTCATTTTTTTTTGCAATATTTTTGTTTTTTTGGGGTGTTTTTGTGCTTCTGCTCTTTTTTTTTTTCTTTTTTTATTTTTTTTTTCTTCTTTAGCCTCGACGTCAAAGAGGGAACGAGGGAGCGCGAGTTACGAATCGTTCAAACAAAACGATCGAATAAATGCCGAGCATTGTTTACAGATATTGGATATCGGCGTTGGAGACGTGGAAAATAGGAAAGTGCGAAGGACGTAGGTGTAGGGGTGGGGTCGAGGGTGGGTGGTGGGAGTTGGGGTTCGGGTTGGGTATGGCTGGCTGAAGCACGAAAAGCGTGTGCTCCACCTACATCTACGCACGCCCGTTTCGTTTCGTCTCGTCTCGTCTCGTCTCGTCTCGTCTCGTCTCGTCTCGTCTCGTTTCGTTTCGTTTCGTTTCGTTTCGTTTCGTTTCGTTTCGTTTCCAAGCCGTTCAAAACGTATCTAGTACGTACGTACGTACGTACGTAGGTACCTAGGCTACTACCTAGAGATGTATATATATATATATATATATATATATATATATATATATATATATATATATACCGTTTTCATTTCGCTCGATTCGAATAGCACACGCTGCTACTCTCGTCGGTCCGTATCAAAAAGCGATTCTCTAGGGAAATTCGTGCTTCCCATCTTTTCTCACTTTTTTGGGGTTATTTTTTTTGCTCTTTCTCTTCTTTTTTTTTTGCTTCTTTCTCCTTTTCCCTTCTTTGTTTTTTTTTTTTTTCGGTTGAACATCATTGTC
Organism: Dolichovespula media; assembly: GCA_911387685.1. Classification (NCBI taxonomy): domain Eukaryota; kingdom Metazoa; phylum Arthropoda; class Insecta; order Hymenoptera; family Vespidae; genus Dolichovespula; species Dolichovespula media. The sequence continues at coordinate 6,905,704 of OU426860.1, forward strand.
CGTATAACCATATACCCGGGTATACGTGGTTTTTCTATGGATTAATCGGCACGTTTTAATTATTGGAACGTCCTATGGTTATCTCTCCCAGATCGTATTATTATTTTGCGAGAATAGAATTTATATAATCGTCACACTATATACGTGTCCTCGTCGCCTGTTGTTCGGCCGATCGTGTTGTTTTTATTCGATTCACGATTAATCGCGTTCGTCGATCAAGCGAATTTGTACAATTTTTATCACTTTTCTCGTTTTCAACGAACGTAAAGAAATTAATCGACGGGCGTTAGATATACTCCCTAGGTTCGTATTACGCTCGAGATTTTCGTTCTTAATCGTGTTCGTTAAAAATGACAAATGAAAAATATCGTCGTATCGTGGAACGGGACGCGCGAGACTATGCGCTCTTCGCGTACGTGGACGATATACAAAATTTCTTCGTTACTTTCGATCGTAATTTTTTTCTAAACGACTCGTCTCGTCCGCCCCGTTGCGTTTAAGAGAAGGAAAATTTCAACAACGACATCCGCGAACAAAGTAAAGTATGACGTTCAGTAGCGATCATAGATTAATCGATCGGCCATTCTAAACGTAGTAGATCTGAACGTTCAGATATTTCGAGGAAATCGAAAACGTCGGCAACTGTGTTCATCGACATTTAATAGGTACATAGGTAGATGGGTAAATAGATAGATAGATAGATAGATAGATAGATAGATAGATTGATAGATACGTACGTACATACGTACGTAAGTACGTACGTACATACTTTAGTTGCTTTCAAGTTGGCCCTTCGAAAACTGATTTTTACGATAAGAGCAAGCACAAACGATCGTTACACTCGATAACGACTTTCGAGAGAGAAAAAGAGAGAAAAAGAGAGAGAGAGAGAGAGAGAGAGAGAGAGAGAAGACATCGGAGAATAAGGATAACACGGCCGTTGAAACGAGAGTACCATCACCACCAGTTTCGTAACATTATACACTGTCGTAGCAATAAACGCAACAAGATTTATGCAACACAGATAAATCACCTTCTACTTTATCCTTCTCCTTCTCCTCTTCTTCCACCTTCTCCTCCTCCTCCTCCTCCTCTTTCTCCTCCTTCGCCTCTTCTTCCTCTTCTTCTTCTTCTTCTTGAACACCTTCTGCCAACTTTCAAGACTATCAGTCCTTGTCGTCTCGTTCCGTGATCGTCTTTTCACTCTCTCTCTCTCTCTCTCTCTCTCTCTCTCTCTCTCTCTCTCTCTCTCTCTCTCACTCTCTCAACGTGCGACGTTATCCTGAAATAATTGGACGGTCGATTTATCACCTTCCCTTCGCACTCTCAAGCGTACCTCGATTAAATTCGTCCCTTATCGTCTGGCTCGTTCGAAAAATAATACGGGGAAACGATTTTACTGAGGTACAACGTTACGGAAAAATAATTTTCTTTTTTATTTTTTTTTCTTTTTTTCTTAAAGAAACAGACCAAACGACACCTCTCGACGCGTCGGGTATATATTTTCCTATAATGTACGCCTTGTTAGCCTCGATCGCGTAGTTTGTCAATTCGATTCAAATTGATCGACGTTTATTAAATTAATGACGTTAATCCGTGATATCACCAGGTTGATAATAATGAAAAGAAAAGGTAAGAAAAAGAAAAGGAAAAGTCAATGGTTTTTCTTTTTCTCGTTCTTTTTTTTCTCTTTTGTTTTGTTTTTTTTTTTCTTTTTTTTTTTTTTTTTCCCCCCATGCTATTACCGGTCCCAATGATTGTCCCAATATATTCCGAACAAAATGAAATGACGAGTAAAAAGGATTTTCTTCCTCGTCTACTTCTTCTTACAGGTGGAATTTACCGCGGAAGGCGTCAAAATGGAGCTGATAGAGGCGGCCAGAAGTGGTGCAGCGGGTGCCGCAGCCTGGGGCAAAATGGATTTTCACTGTCGCGAGCCAAGAGCCTCAGATCCTATCACTTTCACCACCAGAGATTCTCATCTCGTGAGTATATTATATTTCTTTCTTGTTTATTACTTTTCTCATTCTTTATTATGTTAAATATTAGCATAAATTTATTTATGTTAAATATTAGTATAAATTTATTTATACTGATATCGAAGATACGGACGAATAATAATAATAATAATAACAACAATAATAATAGTAACAATAATAATATTAATAATAACAATAATAATAACAATAATAATAATAATATTAATATCAATAATAATAATAATGATAATGATAATGATAGTGATAATGATAATAATTATCGAGACGCATACTCGAAGTAAATGTATATATATATATATATATATATATATATATATATACACACACATATATATTCGTCCTCAATCGGATGAATTTTTCGCGTAGCGTTATATGTATATCTATACAACGGCACATTTTTATATCATATATGTAAATGTAATTTCATTCAACTCATCGGATTCGTCAATTAAACCCACCCTATCATTCGCATCTCGTTATAATAAACGTTATAACGAAATGGATTTTCACAAGATCATTCATTCGTCTCTCATCACTCTCTCGCGTAAACATATACACATACAGACATACGAACGGTCATACACACACACACACACACACACATATATATATATATATAAGAACGGTCGATCGATCGAATCGAGTCGAGTAAAAAGGAAACTCTATGGAGGACACTCTATGTACGGCTTGACGTCGATACTTTTTCAATATCGATACGAAATATATATATATATAAAATAATAATATTTCCAAACTAATACTAGTTAAGCGCGGTGAGATAAGAATGACAAATATTTGCAATAGCGGATGGTGTATAAAGTAGGTTTTAAGTTTGGGAGGAGAGGGAGTTTAATCCTTTAAAATTAAAAAATAACTATGTATCGTATCGTCCATGAACTAACTCCTAATAACCCTTCTTCAGTCAGTTCGTGTTATACGAACGTAAATGATTACACACATACACGTATGTACTTATCGTTAAATCAGAAATATCCTATAATATCCGACGTTATTCGAAATCGCGTCTTATAACATCTCAATAATCGATATTATTACGTTGACAATACTCGTTAATAATACCCTTTAATATTCGATGATATAGTAAAAAAAAAAAAAAAAAAAAAAAAAAAAAAAACTAAACATAAACTTATATAAAGAGGGAATAAGTATATCTAATATAACGCTAAAGTCAACCTGTTCAATCTCATATCTGTCTCTCTCTCTCTCTCTCTCTCGTTTTCTGATGTAACTACGCGTCGTCATCGAGACTTTTACAACTCTCGCTTAAAGCTCAAAGCCCATAGCTTGGAGTTTGCAAGTACGAAGGATACGTTATTTTATCTCTCTCTCTCTCTCTCTCTCTCTCTCTCTCTCTCTCTCTCTCTATCTCTCTGCCTCTCTGTCTCTTTCTTCCTCCTTTCGAAGAACATTCCTAGTCCTCTCGCATGTAAGCTGCCGTTTACGAGCGTGACCGTTCTTGGATTATGGTCGCCATCGACACTCCTCGTATACGACTCGGTACGTTAACCGATGATGTCTCTTCTCTTTGCTCCCCTCTCATCTCCTCCCTTCCTCTCGCAGGTTACGAAATGGGAACGTCCTTCGTGTTCTCGCATATTCCACCTCACCTCACCTACTTTTATGGGCCGATATTCCAACCGTCATCTTGTAAGAAGAACGTCACCGAGATCTTCTCTCTTTCTCTCTACATATCTCCATTCCCACCCTTTTCTCTCTCTCTCTCTCTCTCTCTCTCTCTCTCTCTCTCTATCTTTCTCTCAATAACTGACACAGCGAAAACATTTCATTTCTTTTAGAACGAAGGACAAAATTTGTCCAATATGTCCTATATCGTTATCTTCCTTCTTTTATTTACCTCTTTTCTTTTTCTTTTTTTTTTCTTTCTTTTTTCTTTTTTCTTTTTTCTTTTTTATTTGTTTTTTC
>OU426860.1:6917147-6957147 GCA_911387685.1 Dolichovespula media
CCGATACGTACGCGGAACATTGATACTTTATATTTAAATTTTATTTCGCGTTCGCGATAATCACCGTATCGAAAATCGAAACGATCGGGGAACATCATTCGTACGTACACACGAGAGAAAATGAAATTTTCTTTTCTGAGGTCGTACGTTCATCGGCCAACGCTCGTAACGTGTGATACGATCGATAAAAGATTTTCACGATATCGCGTTATTTTATGCCATTCTCTTACCCCTATGCTTCTCTCTCTCTTTCTCTCTCTCTACCTCTTCGTCTTTGTCTTTGTCTTTCTGCCTCTATCTGTCTGTTTCTCTCTCTCTCTCTCTCTCTGTCTCTCTGTCTTTCCTTCTCTTTATCATAGTTTATTGATTTTAATCTCCGGTCTCAGTGGCCTCAAACTTTTCTACCGTTTCACAAAGAGGACAAAATTAAAGCTGAACTTAAATTTCGTACGTAGAAAATTTCGTGGATAAACGCGAGACGGGTCGGGCGGGCGGGGGGAGGTGGGGGGTGGGGGTGGGGGAATTCGTGATAACGTAGTTCCCCTCGAAACTTGTCCTTCCGTACGAAACGAGATCTCAAACATTGTCAAGCAATAACGCGATGTTATTTTAATTCGCTTTAAACACGCTGGATGCTGGATTATTTTTCGTCGTCGCATTCCGTTCCTATCGCGTTAAGGTAAACGTTAGAAAACTCTTGTTAAACGCTTGAGAACGATGAGTTATGATATTTGTATAAAATAAACAGAAGAAAAGAATAAAATACAAAGAAAAAATGATAATCACTGGACAGAGAAAAGTGTGATAGGAACAATAACTGTTATTTATCATTCCATTATCGTACGCGATATAATGGTAATAAATGTAACTATTATCGCGGTAATATTATTTAATACCATATCTTCGTTATATCGTTGCGACGTTTCGATGGATGAAGAAATATTTTTGTAATGAAAACAAAAAGAAAAAGAAAAAAATATAATGGGAATAAAAATGGAACGAATAAAATGGTCGAACGCGATCTCAAGGCACACGTTTGACGGTGGAAAAAAAGAATCTATTGTCCATTCTTTTTTTTTTCTTTTCTTTTTTCTTTTATATATATATATATTTTTTTTTTTTTTTTTTTTTTTTACTACATTTCACGATCGTACAAAGTATGATCCGTGCGCGTGGCATTCAACGTGTTAATACCAGTTACGACGTTATTCGAACTTTACGACTCGATTCGATCGTCAAACCGAATCTTCTTCTTCTTCATTTCGAACGTACACACGCAAACATATACATATATTATACGTATAAACACCATTCTCTCGCCTAATATTATCCAACATGCATACATCCATACATATCATATCGTATCACGAGCATATATGTAGATCGTATCAATCTAAACGTGTCGCTCATGATGATCCTGTGATCGTTAAAACGAATTGAAAATGTTCTTCGAGAAAGAAAAAAAAAAAAAAAGAAAAGAAAAGAAAAAGAACAAAACCGACCGACGGAAAATAATTTCACCTGTACATAATTCCTTTTTCATTCGACGGCGCGTTGGCTAATTAAATTTCTTTTACAGGATCCGATATTAGATATGTTTTACATAATATGTACCTCTCATATTTCCCCGATAGGAAACACAATTCACAGGTTCGATCGAACTCATCGAGAAAGAATATTTCTTTTCCTAATTTTCTATTTCTTTCTTTTCTTTTTTTTTTTTTTTTTTTTTTTTAATTTTTTTCCTTTTTCCGTTTCTAATAATCTCTTGGTGATCGAATCAAACTAGTAACAAACTTTTTCCTATATACATATATATATATATATATATATATATATATATATTTATACATATATATTTATATATACATACCTCGTCCAATCGTCCATCTATCGTTTCCTCTCTGTTTACCTCGATAGTTGCTAAAGAAAAAAAAAAAAAAAAAAAAAGAAAAAAAAGTAAATAAAACAAAAAAAGAACACACACGTGGAAGTAGCAAAGATTCGCGAGAGAACCTTAAAAAAAAAAAGAAGAAAAAAAAAAGAAAAGAAAAAGAAAGGAAAAGAAAAACAAGACAGCCCCTTTCCAACCCCCTTAACCAAAAACGGCACCCGATCGGTTTAGGCGAAAACGATCATTCTAAAAGCCGATTCTCCGACTGTTGCTATCATCTCTCTCTATCTCTCTTTCTCCTCCCCCGAACTCTCTTCTCGCACGTGCGCCCATTCGTGGTGACGTGAATTTGGGGCTGACACGCACGCACGCACACGCTATTGGACCGGGTTTAAGAAGGCTGCGGCGACTTCGGTTAACGCGAGGCGACTTCACGGCGCCGTGGTCACCTTCACCAGCTCAGAGTCCCACCTGGTAAGCCTCAGTATCCACCAAAGCTTTCGAATGAAACGAATTAAAGACAAAGGTTCAAAAAAAAAAAAAAAAAAAAAAAAAAAAAAAAAAAAAAAAAAAAAAAAAAAAGTGTACGCATTAAAAGCCTCGAAGACAAAAAAAAAAGAGAATAAAAAAAAAAAGAAAGAACGGACGAAACGTACGTAGATGTTAAATAAAAAAAAAAAAAAAGTAATAATAATAATAATAAAAATAAAAAAAATATATATATATATAAAAGACAAACGAACAAAATAAAAGAAAGTAAAAAAAAGAAAAAAAAAAAGAAAATAGAGAGAGAGGATGAAAAGTAACGTAAAAGAAAGAGTTAAGATCGAGAAAAAAAAATTAATACAAACGAACAGAGAGCAATGGCTCTGACTCGCTTATTGGCTCGGCCGTCTATCGTTCACCTGACACGCACCTTCGTCTATATATATTAATATATTATAATATATATACATATATATATATATATATCTACCTATATATATATTTATATTTATATATATATATATATATATATATATATATATATATATATATATATATATAAAATTGGCTAAATCTCACGCGAAAACTTAGCTTCTTAGCGAAGGAACGATCACCAATGCACCAACTTTTCTTCTCGAGCTCTACACGTGCCCCTGCGACACGAATACCGTTTAATTTTCTATTTTCCTTCTCCCTCTTATCCTCTATCTCACTCTTTATCTGCCTGTAATACATCTCTCTCTCTCTCTCTCTCTCTCTCTCTCTCTCTCTCTCTCTATCTCTCTTTCTCTTTATCTCGATCCAACACGCGTGGCACAAACAGGAAGAAAATCGGCGATAATACCATACGAATATAAATTTCGAACGTTTTATATTTATTTATAACCAATTAAATTTTTTTCCTTTTTCTTCTTTATTTATTTATTTATTTAATTTTTCTTTCTTTCTTTCTTTCTTTCTTTTTTGAACTCGCCGACGTTCTTCCTCGTATATTCACTTGTGATTAGTTAGGAGGGCATTTACGAGTTTGTACATATCTTGTATATAATATATATTATATAGTTTCACGCGTGACTATACATACTCACAGTTATATATACATACATACATACATACATACATACATACATACATACATACATATATATATATATATATATATATATATATGTATATATATATATATATATGTGTGTGTGTATGTGTACGTGTGTGTACGTGTGTGTGTGTGTGTGTGTATGAACCAAGCCTGAATATAGGTGACACTACTGATTACTGCACATGCACGCAATGATCTTCGCTCCTCTCATGATCACCGTCACTACATATATATTTCTCGCCAAATTATCATTCCTATCTATCTATCTATCTATCTGTCAATCTCTCTCTGTCTCTGTCTCTCTCTCTCTCTCTCTCTCTCTCTCTCTCTCTCCCTCTCCCTCTCCCTCTCCCTCTGTCACTCTCTCTCTCTCTCTCTCTCTCTCTCTCTCTCCGTTATCATCGTTCGTTCAATTACGAAATAAATAAAATCGATCGGGTGACTCGGTGAAAAAAAGAAAAAGAACGACACCACGCAAAAAAAGAAAGAAAGGAAGAACCGATCACCGGACACGTCGGTCGGCAACTAATTATCCCGAATCTTTTTTTTGTTTCTTAATATCTCTCCCTCTTCTTCATCGACATCATAATCATCATCATCATCATCATCATCATCATCATCATCCTTGTTCTTCTTCTTCTTTATCCTCCTCCCGTCTTCTCTCATCCCTTTAACATAAATAACGGAGTAAATTATTGCTATCTTTGCAAGTAACGACTTCCTCGTGACGACGCAGCTAGTAAAGGAAATAGCAGTAATTGTTCTCCGTTGAAATTCTCTCTCTCTCTCTCTCTCTCTCTCTCTCTCTGCCTGTCCTTCTTTCTCTATCTCTATCTCTCTTTTCATTTCTTCATTGAACCATAACTATCTTTCTCTCTCACTCTTTCTGCCTCGTGGAATGAACGATTGAGCGTCTAACGATTTGCCTTTAGCTCGAGCACCAAATTGCATGCGGCAAGTGGAACGGAACGAACGCACCCACCTGCATGTTGACGCAAAAATCTACGTTTAACTGTTCTTTCAGGATGAAATGGGCTGCGTTCGACTAAAGAGGCCGTCGTTCAATCGTTCGTCGGCGTTCGTCGGCGTTCGTTCAACTAGACGAACGGAGCCTGCACTTCTTCGCAATTAGGGAACCGATCTTCTAACAAAGGACAAAGGATTAGCGAGTTGGCTATCCTTATTGATCTGAAATATAGTTGTTAGAGCGTTCGATCAAACCAGTTCCCGGTAGCTTATTCGGTTGGCCCGATCGAGTGAGAAACACCGATCTAGGAAGGAACTCTAGTTAATTTCTGAATCGATTAACCAGCACGAGTTAGGACTAATCTAGACAACGTTACTCGGATCATCATTGTTGTCCGATCAATGGAAGGATTGTCTAAGTTTATCGATGATCAGTGCTCTATAGAAGCTTTACAGAAACATTTCGATGGTCGTCTTGTTGACTCTCTTTCTCTATCTATCTATCTGTCTATGTATCTCTCTCTCTCCCTCTCTCTCTCTCTCTCTCTCTCTCTCTGTCTATCTATCTATCTATCTATCTATCTATCTATCTATCTATCTATCTATTTATCTCTCTCTTGGTGTTAACACTCTTGAATTCGTGCGGCGCACGTAAAACGGGAATTACAAGGTAACAGTAGGTACACTCGGAAACACCATAACCAAACACATAGACATAGCAATACGTTCATATATATATATATATATATATATATATATATATATATATATATATGTATATATGTATATATATATATATATATAGAGAGAGAGAGAGAGAGAGAGTAGTCGGCCCTTCGTTAGCCTTGCCCTGGAGCGGATAAGGTAACTCTAAATTCTCGCATACGAGGCCAAAGCTGCAATAGAGTCAGCGTAACCACGACACACCGATATCGTAACTCTTGCGCAGCTGCAACTCGGTGGGGCTCTGGCTAAGAAAACAGTTGGAATAACTTTGAATATATATTTCTCGATTACTTCGTTCGTATTGTAACAGTACTCTTCCTCCTCCCCATTCCCCCTCCCTCCCACTCCCTCTCTCTCTCTCTCTCTCTCTCTCTCTCTCTCTCCCAACTCCAAACTCCTCACTCCTCCTCCACACGACCCCGTCCCCGTTCTCATCCTCCCCCGCCCCCCTATCCTCACGAGAACGAAGCACAAAATGTATTCCTAAAGCCGAGCCATGATATAAAAGGGGTAAGTCAACCTGTTTTCAAAACTATTTTCACCTCGATCTTTCTTCCTCGCGAAAGTTCCTCCTTCCATCGTGCAACGAATATTATAAAGAAAATAAATAGAATTCCGCGATCGAGATTCGTCGTTCTCTACGATAGACAAGCTAACCCGTGGAGCCCAGAAACCCGTGAATTTATTTCATCTTTATCATCACTTTCGAGCTCACTGAATATTCATTTCGTAACGAAGAAGTACGGGGACTCGAGTTTCTACTGACTTTTGATAGATTGAGAAAAAAAGAAAAGAGAAGAAGAGGAGGAAGAAGGAAGAAAGTAGAGAAAAGGAAAAGGAAAAGAAAAAAAAAAAAAACAAGAAGAAGAAAAAGGAGAAGGAGAAAGGAAAGGAAATTGCATAGACGCCTATCTCGTTGTTTCATCGCTTGCCGATTAACAAAGTGACTCGAAAACTTTGATAACTTCGTTTATACTTTAACAGCATGCAATAAGTAGTTTCGATTAATCGAACAAACTCATTCCGTCGTTCTTCCTATCTCTTTTTTATGACTTTTTTTTCCCTCCTTCTATTCTCTCTCTCTCTCTCTTTCTCTCTCTCTCTCTCGTTTTTTTCTTTCTCGTTTTTTTTTTTTTTTCGTACGAAAACTTCGAGATACCTGCAACGAATTTGAACGATCCAGAGATACCCGCGTACGAATAGTACGTTCGAACTTAGATTCCTTTAGTAAGTACGTATATATATATATATATATATATATATATATATATATATATATATACAGTGCCATTTAAATTAGGTCTAACTACGTCTTTGGAATAGGTAAAATAATTAGAAGAAAAGTTTCATAGTTAAAAGTTGTAACGAACGAGGCCCCGTGAAGTTTTACGAACGTTTATTTCCGGGGTTAAAGCTTTTGGCGGTCAATGATATCGTCTCGGCCTAATTCCTACGGCAAAATCAAACTCGAAATTAGCCTAATATCCTGTTACAAATCATACGATTTACCGAATCGATATATCCGACGAAGTTGGAAACCTATCGCACCGCGACGAGATACGTACTAGCATATCTGGAGATACCGATTTGTGGAAAACTCGTAATAGCAAGATTCGCGGGTATTTGATCGACTTCGGTTTAATTTTCGTTTAACCCTGATTAATCGCTAATATCCCGCGGTAATGCCACGTTACGATTAGTTTATAACATCCGCTATAAACGATTTCGAAATTTCATCAATCAATTTCAACCGATTTCTACCGAGCGCTGAATTAAAAGGTGTTAGTGATATAATTAATAATACCAATCGTTCATTCCTATATCGAGAGAAGGAGGATTAGAATATCGAGCCGATTTGAAGACTTATTTGAAGAAGATTTATTTGATCGTTATTAGTATTTGATAATGTCACACGTTACAGGTAAGAATTCGATCGTACATATATATATATATATATATATATATATATATATATATATATATATATATACGTGAAATCGTTATGTATTAAGGCTAATTAGATCCGTGATTTCTCTTGATCGAGAGAGAGAGAGAGAGAGAGAGAGAGATCGTATGAGTGATTAGATGAATAGGTCCAGTTCGGTCTTAATCCGTCAACCGGTGATTATTCTAAGACGGAAACGTGTTTGATCGGTTATATCCGATAGATTTGATATCGTATCCTGCATGTAGGATCTCCATTTGCTTGGAAATTCTCACGAGTGGAATAAGGCAATCATCCATTTGACGGCTATTCCCAGATGATTCGTGATCTAACTCTAAAATGCTCCTACCGTTCTATTTATTCTCCCACCGAAGGCATCTTATACAAATTTATGTACGTCTATATATACACACACACACATACACACACACACACACTCGTACATTTATTTTATCTCTGCAAGGTCGCGTACGTGAACTTTAAACTTTGATAATTATTATTTCTTTACTTCCATTCTTTATTTTTTATTTATTGTTTTTTCTTTTCTTTTGTATTTTTTTAACGATACCCATCACGCTCGTTTATCGAGACTTAACCCCAAACGCATTGCTTTTTTCCAAGATTAACAAACGTCAAGATTGATAACGAGGATCGATGTTGTGAAAGTTTTTAATGGAGATTAATTTCCACGGATCACGATCGGGTCCCCGATAGTAAACGATATTCTCCGAGGGATTTCCTAGATGGTAACGCAGTTTCGACTTCTATTCTCTATAGGCCAAATCCTCCGTAGTAGAACAACTCGTTTGAACTAAGAACTGGGAAGCCGCTGTTCAACCTAGGAAGAGAGAGAGAGAGAGAGAGAGAGAGAGAAAGAGACTTATCCTCTCGAATCTATCCAAGAGCTATTCTCATTACGATTTAAGCCTTGTTCGGACTTGGTATAGTCATCGTTACTTCGAAACGTATCCAACGCACCAAGATTACCGATTATTTAGGATCAAATCATGGATAAGATCCAATCCCTCAACTCTTGTCTAATCGTAAAATCGTATTTATACTGAGAAACTCGAGACACGTATTAATCGTTATTATTATTATTATCATCATCATCATCATCATCATCATCATCATCATCATCATCATCATCATCATCATCATCATCATCATTATCATTATTATTATTCTCTTTTTCTACTTGTTCTTTTGTTTTCCCCACGGAAAAAGGAAAAGACATATATAAAGATTAATTATCTCGAGAGATGTACGGTTTAATACGTTAAATGAGTTTATTATAACGTTCGATCGAGCGAAGGAAGAAACCAGAAAATTAGACCGGTTAAAATGTCGATCGGTCGGACCTTCCAAGTTTTTTCTCTCGGGTCTAGCGATATAACAAACAGATGTTTCTCGATATTGGATTACTTCCTAGATAAGAACTCGTTTTTACTGTTCCACTCAGAATCTAGCACAATGCTGTCCACGTTGTACGGCGAGCAAAGTAATTGCGACCTTTATGATATCTTTTTTACGATCCTATATCGTCCTAAAGGCAATAAGAGAAAATGGAGTAACCATGATCGGTAAATTCCATTGAAGCAATCTTCGATAATGATCAAGTAACAATGGCTTGCGTATGTTCGAACTTGTGATTCGACGATTCCGAATAGTGTCACAGCTGCTCCTGCAGACTTGACCACTGATAACTCACCTTAACCCTCTCTCTCTCTCTCTCTCTCTCTCTCTCTCTCTCTCTCTCTCTCTCTCTCTTTGTCTCTTTGTCCATCTATCTATCTATCTCTATCTATCACTTAATCTTGCTCTCTGTCTTTCTCTGTTTCTGTTTCCGTATCTCTCTCTATCTCTCTCTTCTCCTTCTCTCTCTCTCTCTCTCTCCCCCTCTCCCTCTCTTTCAACCGTTGCCACGTATATCGTACGAAATTCAAGTTACGAGAGTTTCGTATATAACGACGTTTAACCGGCAGCCTCCGCAAAGTTTGTCTCTTAAAACCACCCGCTAACTATCCGAAACCAGAACGTCCCCAGCAAGAGCTCCACCCTAACTGCTTTCTCGAATTTACTCCTATCCCTTATCCTTCGATACTTAAAAGAATCATCCCCTCCCCGTTATAAAGATATTACCTTCATTATCGTATATATCAAAGGATAGAAATGATGGTATGTATTAAATTTGTATGACGTAATAAAAACGTTGTCACAAAGGAACAACGTTAACCATTGCAATTCGAGGATGGAAGAAAAAAAGGAAGAAGTAAAAGGAGGAACGATTCGAAAGAAAAAGAGACGGGAATAGAAAGAAAGAAAAAGAAAAAAAAAAGAAAAATAGAAAAAGAAGAAGCAAATGTAATATCATTCGTATGGGATATCGTTAAAAATTCTTTTTTTTTTTTTTTTTTGAGGGAGTGGGGGTGATATACACGTAAGATCGGACGAAAGGAAATGTGATAAAAAGCGAGCTATTTCATTTATATCTCTTTGTGCGCCGCTACCTCTAATGCATATATCATTCGTCATAGATACGCACACACACACACACACACACACACACACACACACACACACACACACACATATATATATATATATATATATATATATATATATATATATATACGAATAGAAAGTAAAGAGATCTCGCGGCAAAGGGACACCCTTCAGACATAACGATGGCGACTGACTAACCGTACATACATACATACATACATACATACATACATACATACATACATACATACATACGTTTGCCTCTAACAAGTATCTATGTACTTAACATTGTATATAACCAACCTTACATACAATCCGCGTGTTCTCATTCTCAAAGTCACCAGTAAAATCGGGAAACGAAGGGAGGGGAAAGTGCTACTTGCGGGATTGTCTGCGATTCGGTCAAAGCTCGAGGCTTAGCACAAAGAAGATGCTTGGTTACCACGTTTGTGGTAACAGGTTTTGGAAGTTACCCCTCAGGAGTAAGGTACATACTAGTACCATTGGTACATCCTATGTAAGTAGAGAATACATCTATTCATGTATATTGACAACATATACATCCATAGATAAATACATATACATATTATCGTCCAAAAGGATTTCCCGAATGCTCTCGAATATCAACGATCTCTCGAGCTTGGTCCGGTCGATCGCTTTTACGTTAATGACTTTATCAAGTTCCACGTACTTTTTGAAAAGTACGAAGGAATTCGATCCAATTCCCACGTTTCTCTGTCGCACATACATGCATACATACATACATGCATACATACATACATATATATATATATATATATGCGTATAAACGCGACGCCTACGAATGTATATGTAGAGAGCCGCGGATTAGTAAACAATTTATTTCGCAAAGTAATTTAACTTTTCTAATTGATCGACGTAGGTGGTACTTGTCAGGGAGTTGAAGGTAGAATTTCAAGGCGGTACTGTACGACGTAGACTTTATCGCGAGTGTACGTTAGGGCGTGCGAGGAAGATATATATATATATATATATATATATATATATATATATATATATATATAGAGAGAGAGAGAGAGAGAGAGAGAGAGAGAGAGAGAAAGAGTGGGACGGAAGAGGAAAAAGGATGGATGGAGGTGAGACGCCAAGGCAAGTTTCGGGATGAAATATACTCCTTTCGAGCTTGGCAAAGTACCACTTTGCGGTCCGGACTTTCGAGACGAATCTTTTGGAAGGAGGAGGCCCGCGCACCAGCAGTACCGGCAATACGAAAGTAAGAGAGAGAGAGAGATAGAGGGAGAGCTGTGGAAACGCCCAGGCCGGACGAGATTTCTCGCTTACCGACTAATTCTACAGGATTTCGCCGTGAAACGAGCACTATGATTCATCCTGATCATTCCAGCACGAAAACGCTGAAGAATTGCGAAACGTGCTCTTACTAAATTCCTTTCAATCGGGTGTATTGTGATACCCATGAAGTAGAAATAATTACCATTGAAATTTAATCGATCGCGGACGTTACTCAGAAAAATGAAAAAAAGTAGGAAGAAGGAGAAAAGGTTAAAAGAAGGAAAAAAAAAAAAAGAAAAGAAGTAAACAATTTCAAGAAGTAAATAGTAGGTAAAGTAAAGAGACGAGGAACTGAACCGGGAAAAGGATTTTCTATCGTTTACGATTAAGAATGTAAATCTTTCCAGATCCGAACGGAGCGGGGCTCGCGTTCGAAGAATTCAATTATCTTTTTCGTCTGCTACGCCGCCATCACTTCGAATATCTCCCGATATTGTACGTTCTCAAGAACGATACCAAAGTTCTCGAGATTCTTTTTCGAGAATCTTTCGAGATATTTTTCATACCCTCGATAGACGAACGCAATCGTATTATCCGAGGCGTTCGATCGCTCATACATTTTTTGAAATATATTCGAAATTACTCCGAGAATAGTAATCCCATCAATAATTGTTTTTCTCTCTCCTCGTCTTATCGTCGAATTGATGAAAACGATGTCGCTTATTGGTAAAGAAACATATCAATTGACAATCTTTATTTTTAATTTTTGGGTATGGCTTTTCGACGTAAAGAAAAAAAAAAATAAATAAATAAATAAATAAATAATAGGAACAACGCGAAATCCACGATTACATATTTATGACGAATAATATTGTGCATTGGATCTAATTATATTTAAACGTTACATTAATCTTCTTAGATATGAAGTAACGAAGTTGATATTACGATTATTTGATGAAAAATAAAATTTTACGAAAATATAAGTATACGAGGAAGGTAAGGTGTTCGTAAGGATGATTTTTATGATATTTTGATATTTGAAATCAAACGATTTAAAAATGATTTTGTCTTTTCTTTTATCTTTTTTGCTTTTGTTTCTTTCTCGTAAAAAAAAAAAAAAAAAAAAAAAAAGAAAAGCGAAGTATATATTTATTACGAAGGAAAATAATTCTTCACGGTTGATTAAAGCATTTTGAGAACGGCGCGGGTGAGTCTGTCGCTTTCAAGTTACATATTACATCACGTGGAATTAATCGGAGAATGTGACAAAACGAAAGAAAAAAGAAAAAGAAAAAAGAAAAAAGAAAAGAAAAGAAAAGACAAGGAAACGAAAGAAAGAAAAACGAAGGGAAGGGAAGGAAGAGAGAAAGAAGAAAACAACGTACACGTTGATTCTTATTTTAAGGCTTGACTTGAAAGATTGCCAAAAGCTTCTATCGGCGTTTCCCAAAAATGAAATTTTTCAAGAGATTGCATCCTATCTCGTCTATGTACCGTATCCTTTGACGTAGCAGCGCTTCCTTGAAAGGACGAAATTCCATTCATTCTATCGCATTCTCGACTCTAGTACGATTAACGAGAGCTTCGAGAGCGTTAATAAGCTTCTTTTAAACGAAGGAAAGAACGTAGACGGAAAGAAAGTGCCTTGTTCTTCAGTTTCACGCTTCGAGAATCCTTCCCTCCTTCTCTCTCTCTCTCTCTCTCTCTCTCTCTCTCTCTCTCTCTCTCTCTTTCTTTCGCTGCCTCGTCTCTTCCTTTTTTTTATCCTTCTATTTTTCTTGTCATCACCTCTCTTCGACACACCCCTGCAGTCTTTTCCTTTACGATTTCTTCTTCAACGAAGAATTTCGCAAGAAAGACGATGAGTATCTTCTTTCTATCTATCTCTCTCTCTCTCAAGTCCCTTGTTCCTTCTCAACGTCTCCCTTTTTTTTTTTTCATTCTCACTTTCAAGGACCTTCTCGAGCGCACGCGGCAACGTTGAGAGACCTTTAGAGCAATTTTCCTTAACAAACGAACCGAATCGAACCGAACAGAACCGAAAAGAAAAAGTCGTCGAATAAAGTACAAAAGTTAAAGGGAGAAAGAGACAGATATATATATATATATATATATATATATATATATATATATATATATATATATATAGAGACAGATAGAAAGAAAAAACGAGAGAGATAGAGGGATAGAGAAAGAGAGAGAGAGAGAGAGAAAGAAAGAGATGAGGTCTTTTAGAGACCGAATCTGATCGACCTCGTCGATACCTATTCCTACGTTCGTTCGTTCGTTCGTTCGTTGAAAAAGAAAAGAAAAAAAAGAAAGGGGGGGAAAGGTACTTACTTACTTCCTTGGGAGCAAAGAACGATTTATTTCGAAGGAACTTTGTTACGAGGCCGTGTCATACCATTGGACGTTTAACGAAACTGAATTGGAATATATGCAGGTATATTCCTTCTCCCTTTCCAATCTCCGGTAAGAACAGCAATTTTTATGTCAGACGCAGCCGAGACTCGATTTCCAGTCAACGTACGAGAGAGAGAGAGAGAGAGAGAGAGAGAGAGAAAGAAAGAAAGGAAGAAAGAAAGAAAGGGGGAGAAAGAGAGAGAGCGAGAGAGAGAGAGAAAGTGAGAGAGAGATAGGATAGAGATAGAAAGAAAATTTCTCCTTTTTTTTCTTTTCTCTTCACCCCTCTCTCTCTCTCTCTCTCTCTCTCTCTCTCTCCTCTCTCTTTATTTCCCGTTTCCCCTCTTATTTACATGACATCGAAAAGGAGATTGTCTTCTTACTTTCTTACGTCCCATCGCGTTCTCACCACTCATCTTTCCGATTTACATTTCATCCGAAAGAGTCTCTCTCTCTCTCTCTCTCTATATATATATATATATATATATATACATATATATATATACATACACATATACATATGTATATATATTATATAAAATATATATGTATATTATTTCTTACGGTATTTTTCGGCGTCGGCGACGAATAGAAAAGCAATCTTTCCCCCCCCCCCCCATCTCCATCCCCGGTTTCCTTTTATTCTTCCCGTTTCCCGAATCTGTAGATACAAAAGGAATGAAATTTTCACACCCCCTCGTGCATTGACATTTCCTGAACGCAACGTATATTCGTGTACTTGCGTATATGTGTGTGCGTGTGTGCGTGTGTGTGTGTGTGTGTGTGTGCGTGCGTGCGCGTACATCGGTACGTATGCAATGGGTAGTGCAGTCGTGTCATTTGTACATACGAATTGCAACGTCGAGCGAGTTTGGTAGGCGTCTTTTCTAACTCGAAACACGAAAGATTTCTTCTCGAGAAGTTCGAAAGAGGAAAAATAATGTCGGATAGTATGAGGAGAGTCTCTATCTCTTATAAGAATTTCTCGAATTTTTACGTTTCTAGTTCGTAGAATAGACAAAGATAGGGGACACGTAAGCCCTCCCCTCCCCTCCCCTCCCCTCCCCTCTCATCGTCGTCGTCGTCGTCGTCGTCGTCCGTTGGTAGCTGGATGCACTTTTCGAACAATTTTTCCTACGTAACAATCTTTGACGTTTTATCTCTCGTGCCGAGTCCAGCCAATGATTTTTCCCCATCGTCTTATCGCGAAATAAAGTATAACAAGCTGGACGATAATATCGTATAGGAATTCGTGCGAAAACGAGAAGGATAGATAGATAAATAGAACGAGAGAGAGAGAGAGAGAGAGAGAGAGAGAGAGGATCATGGTTCTCGACATCCGAAAGTAGCACAACCATATTTAAAGTCAGACTATGGTTGGACCAGGTCAGGTGCCCTCTCTGAATAATGCAGCACACGCCTAACGGCTATGAATCACCATCAGACAAAATGGGCGCTCCTTGTTGTAGGTCCATCTCGTTTCACTCCTTTATCTTCCTTCGACCTTTTTTCCACCTCCGCCACGCCTCCCGACCCTTCCGCTCCACTCCCCACACCCCCCGCTCCACCATCCCTGACCCCCCCTACACACCCCACTTACTCTTCGACTTACTTCGTTATGTCATAGAATATTTGGACCGTAAACGAGTGTTGGTTATCAAAGGAAAATTTTAATATTCTAGGTGGTTACATTGAAAATGGAAAAAGGGAAAGGCTTCGTTTTTTGTATCAATAAATTAATTATCCTCGTGGTAGTACGTCTGCGATTCATTGAAATTGCAATTTTAATGGGACGTGAGTGTTAGAATATTAAACGTGACTCGTTTTAGATTTGACGTGCGTTCGAAATTATGACTAAACAAAAAGAGAGTGAGAGAGAGAGAGAGAAAGGAAAGAAAAGAAGAACATTAAGACAGTAAAGATGTCGAATTTGAACGAAAATTAAAGAACAGCGACTGTAATTATGATGATCATTCATCGTCATCCTCATCATTATCATCATTAAAAAAAAAAATAAAATAAAATAACGAAATAACAAAGATGAAGAAAACGGAGAAGTTAAGCTTTTTCTATTACTTCGATCTCGGTAGTAAACGTCGGACTATCTTATCTTTAAGTATGAAAATACGACTTTTTATGTGTTGGCCGTGTTGTAAAAAGATATTCAGGAGAACGACGACAATGATGACAACGACGACGACAACGACGACGACGACGACAACGACAACGACGACGACGAGGCACATACATTTAAATTCGAAAACCGTCCTGTATTACGTATACATCGTGAATTTCTTTGAAAGTGTCCCTGCTACAAGGGCTTCATATATATATATATATATATATATATATATATATATATATATATATATCGAAGATAGAAATGAAATGGGAGTCTATTTAGTGTGCGTTTTAAACGAGCAACGTGTGCCTACATATTTTCGTAACATACATACACACACACACACACACACACACACACACACACACACACACATTAAAAAAACCATGATTAAAACGCTCGCGAGTTTTTCGAGAGCCAACGAAAAGTTACCTACTATGTGTATATTTCAAAAAGAAGGGATTAAAAAAAATATATATATGTATATATATATATATATATATATATATATATATATATATATATATATATATAGCTAAATATACGTACATACATACTTTACAAAAGTAACATATATATGTAACTAATCGTTAGAGGGTCGTAACTTTGGAACGACTTTACAAGAATAGATTCCTACATATGTAATATCTACAATATCTCTTCTTATATAATTGACATATCACATTTATTATTCATGATATTGAAAAATTAAGAATGACGTGTATATATATATATATATATATATATATATATATATCTTCTTTTTAATCCATTCAATTTTGATTAATGGAAGATTTCTATTGGCTATATCTCTTCGATTATATATCCATCGTACGTATGTACGTGTTAAATAAATCCCTGCTCATAGAGACAGTACTCTTATGCATATATCGACATACATATATGTTAAGTTCGATATATTTCTCTATCCAGATTTAAATCTCATCGAATTGATATTTTCCTTTTTTTTTTTTTTTCCGTAACGTCGTTCCATTCTTCCAAATATCTTTCAAACCGCACAACGTCGATTTATTTCGAGATAGAAATTCTCGACAATCTATGATCGCCAATTCCTCGGCTCCGTCACTTCGTTCTTGCTTCCTCGTTATTGCATTCCTCGTACGAGACGTTCTTCGTAGTATTTTGAATGTTAGTCTCTTACGGACGACGCTAAAAAGAGAAAAAAAAAACAAACCACATAGCAACGGCAACGACAACGACAACGGCAACGGCAACAACGACAACAACATCAACCGACACATTAGAACCAGTAACAACGGGAGAACAGCAACGATGGATAGAACAACGAAAATGGCAGCTGAGGTAGCCAAGAGCGACACAGTAAAAACCATCTGTCTCGTTTGTTTCAGGTTCTTCCACCCTGGAAAGCTTCCAAATCCGGGAGCATATCCTTCAAAATTCGCACGAACGAGCCGAATGGACTAATAATGTATAGTCGTAGCGGAGCACACACGAGGGTACGTATCTATCTTTCTCTCTTTCTCTCTCTCTCTCTCTCTCTCTCTCTCTCTCTCTCTCTCTCTCTCTCTCTCAATCTACATTTCTCGTTGCCATAATTAAAAATAAACTTTATCGCGAACGATCCCTTTACTCTTCTCTCACTTCGTTTTCTTTCCCCTATTCGAAAAAGAAAATGAATTTATTAAATTTATCCGTCTTTAATCCTATAGCCACATTAGAATCGTCTTAATTACATTGACATCAATTACCGATTTTATCGGATTAGAACATTTCGTTCCGTTAGTCGACTCGATTAATTTTATTCGTGTGACTAACTCGATTTGTATATATCGAATCCCCCCATATGTACAGATCCTCTTTAGTATTGACATCAGTGTAAAAAAAAAAAAAAAAAGAAAAAAAAAAAGAAAAAAAAAGGAAACTACATATTATATTACATTTGCGATAGGTGATCGATCTATATCGATCAATCGCAACGTGTACGGAAAATCGCACTTGTCTAATATAATCCGATTAAACGTCATCTCTAAATTCACCCTTACGAATATATTCAGAAGTGAGAGGAGCGAAAAAGAAAATAGAAATGAATAAATCGAATGAATAAATAAACGTAAATGAATGAACGAACGAATGAACGAACGAACGAACGAACGAACGAACGAACGAACGAAAATGTATAAGGGAGTGAAATAATATGAGTGTTCAGAGAGAAAACGAGAGAATCGAACGGGCCCGGCGTGAAATCGATAAATAGTCGCGAGAACGACGAACGAACCTATCGTTCGATTCATAAACGATTCTCCAAAGTTTTATTACCGGTATCAATAAAATTCACATTGGCTGATGAACGAGCAAGCGAATTCATCGTTTAAGAGGGGGTAGGGGGCGAAAGGGCGCGCGTTGATAGGGCGTTGGGAAAGGCTCGAAATTTATGCACCAGTTTATTAAATTACCTTTAGGCCTGATCCCCATGACCGACAACGACATGGGAATGCGTTTTCGACCGTACCGGCCGATTCAATGCGTACCTCTCGGATTATTTTGACGAGGAACACGTCATCGAAAATTTTCGAAATACATATACATTCGAAAGCCATACGAAATACGTCATTCCTTTTATCAAAGAACTTGTCAATTCGCGGCTTCGTTCGAATTTTTACAACGGTTTTTCTTTTCCATACAAATCGAATTGTCATTTTTTATTTTTATTTCTTTCGTTTCTCTTGTTTTCTTTTATCTCGATTTTTCATTATGTCGATTTCTTTTTTTTAACTCGACTGTTATCTCGAACGGGCCTGTGATAATTAACGGTCGCGATTTATTCTGTTCACGATTATATATATATATATATGTGTGTGAGTGTGCGTGCGTGCGTGCGTGCGTGCGTGTGTATGTGTGTGACGATTTAATATAATAAAGTAAAGATTATTAGTGATTCTATCAACGTGCGGTTAAACTTTAAGATAGGTGACGGTAATTTCGGACCACCCGTCAAAAACTTTAAAATAACATCCTTTCTTTAACCCACTTTAGGAAACGGCGAGCACTAATTTACAAAGTAAGCTAGTAAATCTTTACTTTATTGCTACATATTAAAGTGATTCATTTTTCATAAGAATATTCTCCTGGGGACATTGCTCCCTAAGATGTAAATAATTTCACTTTTTAAATGGATAATTCCTCTTACTTCCTCCTCCTCCTCCTTCTCCTCCCTCCCCCTCTCATCTTACTTTAACTCTTTGATATTAAAAATAATTTCGGTTCATTCGTTATAAAAGAGAGAGAGGAAAAAGAAAAAAAAAATAGGAAAAAGAAGAAGAAGAGAAAGTAAAAAGAACGATATATATCGTGCCACTTACGGCTATCGCAAACGCTACACTACATAATTGTGCGTAAATAATAATATAATAACAATAATAACAATAATAATAACAATAATAATAATAATAATAATAATATACAGATACACATATGTATTACAAAAGTTATACATTACGTGACAATGATGATGGTGATGCGTACAAAGGGATGCGATGAAGATCGGGAGAAGTAAAAAAAAAAAAAAAAAGAAAGAAAAAAAGAACCAAAAAAAGAACAAAAAAAACCCCCCAAAAAACCCCCCCAAAAAAAATGAAAGAAGAAATACTTGAATCAATTTTATCTCTGTTTTTTGTTCTCTCTCACACGCACGCGCGCACAAACGCACACAAACGCATACACAAAAAAAAACGCACACACGCCCGCAGGAAGATCTCTTCGCATTCGAGATCTTAGGTGGACACCTTTATCTCCATGCCGATCTTGGAAGCGGATCGGTAAAGGTGAGAGCATCGAAGCAACGAGTCGACGATGGCGTTTGGCATGACGTCGCCCTACGAAGAGTCGACAGAGATGGCCGTGTCACAGTCGACGACTCCACCGTAGAATTTCGTACTCCAGGTGACCTTCGTTTTATTTTCTCTCTCTCTCTCTCTCTCTCTCTCTCGTTCTTCCTTTCCTTTTTCTATTTTCCCTTAGACGAATCGTAAATCAATTTTTCCCAATGTCCTGCGTCGGACACATTGTGTTTTATCGCCAAAGCATACCCCCTCACCCCTCACCCCTCACCACCCCCCCCCCACTCCTCACCCCCTCCCACAACGGCATGCATGTAACACTCGTTTCCTATCGACCACGACGTTACACGGAATGGAATGAAGAACGGAGAGAGATAAAAGAGAAACAAAGGAAAAAAAGAAAAAAGGAAAGAAGATAGAGACAGAGTTAGAAAGACGTACGTACGTACGGAGGGACAGACAGACAGACAGACAGACAGACAGACAGACAGACAGACGTAGTAGTAGAACGTAGAAACTGGCAAAGAGAGGAGGAGGAGGAGGAGGAGGAGGAGGAGGCACTCGTAATTCAGAGTTACACGCTCGAGTACACTTATCTGTTGGAGCAACTAACCAACGAACCAACCGCTCTCGCACGGCCAGACAGTAGCCAACACTGAAAAATGACTCTGCCGTTTTAAGAGTGCTAGGCTAAGCTTCGAGGAACGCGATCGATTTCTCGCGAGAACTCTTAAAGGTACATACACGTAAATGCCGTCTACGATCCTCGAATTCTCTGTTTGCAATGGAACTTTTTCTTTTCTAAATTCTACTCCGTTGAAATGTTTCTCTCTCTCTCTCTCTCTCTCTCTCTCTCTCTCTCTATCTCTCTCTCTCTATCTCTTAATTTTCTCTTTTTCCTGTATTTTTCTTTTCCATCCCTTTCGCGAAATATAAATATATACTTATACATAAGTTCGCTAATTATGAAAGAGGATGGAAAAAGACACAAAAAACGGCCGAACGACCGGTCGGTAGATAACTGGGGTGAGGTGGTCTGAGGTGGGATGAGGTGGGTGGGGGTTGGGTGGGAACAAATGCCTTTAATAATTTTCGAAACTCGAGAGGTTGGCGAACGAGGAGGACGCGAAGTACATTTCGTGGACTTTCCATGGCTTTATTAAACCTATAAATAAACAGGAAGTTTGGAGTTTCCGGCTGGTAAGGTCCTTCATCGTAGCTCAACACTAGTCTACGCCTCGAATAATACCTACCGCTCGAACTTTAGCAAGAAGGAATATCGGGTTGTTCAGTCCTCCTCCTCCTCCTCATCCTCCTCCTCCTCCTCCTCATCCTCATCCTCCCTCTTATCCTTCTACTCGTACACACTCGACCTACCACTTCACATCTTACTCCATATTCCTTTAAGTCCTACTCCTCACGCTAGTCTTCCTTGACGATCGCCAAGATGTCTCCTACTTCGCGAGGCCATCGTTGAAAGACGGACTTTCTCTGTAAACGTCGAGCCGATCTTATATGTAACCATCACCATCACCATCACCATCACCATCACCACCACCACCACCACCACCATCACCATCACCCGGATAACCTACCAACCAAGTTTCGTGACTCCCCGAGACTTCCGGGTATGTCTTTCATTCGTCAAGCTCGCGTTTCTCTGAATAATACCGGCACGTAAGCCGCCCTACCAACTTGAGAAAGTCGATGGTTCTTCTTCGAACTATCTAACACCGTACCGTGTTCCTTGGCACGAATCGTCGGAGCAAATCCGATCGATAACTTTTTCCCACGTCTCTCGACATTCGAAAATTTATTTCAACCGTCGAACCTCATCCTACGAAACTATAAAACATCGTTGCGTGGTCTACTTGCAAAAACTGTTTCTAGATTATTAATCGCTTTTGCCCATCAAGCGTCTTCGTGTTTGCGGAGACCCTTTTCCACTTTCTCTCTCTCTCTCTCTCTCTCTATCTCTCTCTCTCTCTCTCTCTCTCTTCCTTCATTATTATTTTTATTTCGACCTCTTCTACTCTCACTCGTTCACTCGAACGAATAAGAAAATAAAAAGATGATAAAAAATAAATAAATAATAAAAGACAGAGATACAAAGAGAAATAGGACTCGACGGAGACAAGACCGTGTTTACTCGAAACTCTCGTATTTCTCGTTGAATGAGTAGAATAGAGAGAGAGAGAGAGAGAGAGAGAGAGAGAGAGAGAGAGAGAAAGAGAGAGGTCGAATCGACATCGCCTCTCGAATTTCTCGTTAATTTGACAAACCGCGAGTTTACCTACTTGATTTGTCTTGTAGTCGTGAAAGTATATAATACATAAGAGCAATACAATCTAACCCAAAAATTCTCAACCTACGTACTCGACCTCTCGCCGTCGATCCTCACCGGACCTTCAAGATTAAACGAGCGGTAATATTTTTTTTTCCGAAAAAGATCAACTTTAAAATTTCTTCCTACGAACAGTCCGATGATTTTGTTCTCCCTCTCTCTCTCTCTCTCTCTCTCTCTCTCTCCTACCATCTTTCTATTACTCGTTGCGAATTCATCCAGAAACGTTGAAGTACCGGTCGACGAACAAATTTCATCTGACTTTTTCGAGCGCGAACGATTCCCTCCCCCCCCCGCCCCGCCCTCTACCCCTTCTCCCTAAATCTCTCGTTTTACCCCTTTTTTCTCCTCTCCCTTCCTTCCTTTCTTTCTTTCTCCCTTCTCTCCTTTTCTTTCTCTACTCACAAGATTCCTCAAAAGATACGATCACGGACCACATAACGTTTCTATGAATTTCATAACGACCGATCGAACATCGAGTACGTTTCTTTCGGTCAGGCGACTCGACCCAACTCGATTTGGATGGATTGCTTTACATCGGTGGAGTAGGAGCACCCTTCGCTCCATTGACGGTCCCACCAGTTCTATGGACTGGTACATTGCGACAGGGCTACGTTGGTTGCATGAGAGATCTCGTTATTAATGGCCATCCCGTCGACATCGCTGGATACGCACAGCAACAAGATTCGGGTGAGCGATTAAAAGTTTGCATCTTAAACAGCTAAATATTTGTTTAATTATATTTTTATAATTTTATCTCTATCACGTCGAACGTACATATGTAGATAAGTACGTTTGATCGGTTTGCTTTGCTAAAAATTAATCTTCCTTCTTTTTTTTTTCCTTCTCAACTATCAACGATCAAAGTTTGGTCGGTGCTTCGTTTTCATTTAAAAAAAAAAAATAAATAAATAAATAAATAAAAGGAAAAATGGACGAAGGGAAATCAAAGAAATGTGTGTAAAAAAAAAAGGAGGAAGAAAAAAAAACACCCCTCCTCTCACTCCACGTGTTCCGCTGCGGACAGGATTCGAACCTGTGCGGGCATAGCCCATCAGATTTCGAGTCTGACTCCTTAACCACTCGGACACCGCAGCTTGCGAGTTTTCTTTACTCTCTTAGCTCTAATCTCGTGCACTTTACGCGCGTGTTTCTTTCTTCCTCTTTTTATTTTCCCCCTCTCTTCTCTTTTTTTTTCTTGTTTTTTTTTTTAATACACTTCTCCCTCGAGTAGAACAAGAACGTCCATCTATCTATCTACTCGAGCGGGCCATCTCGTTCGAGTGGTACTCCTTAAAATTAAATTCAACATGGATTATAGGAGCCATTATCTGACTTGAGTAGTGACGGTGGTTGTAGTAGTGTAGTAGTAGTAGTAGAGTAGTAGTAGTAGTAGTAGTAGAGTAGTAGTAGTAGTAGTAGTAGTAGGCCACTATCACAGAAGTCGCGCTGGAGTCTTAGTACGTAGTATAGATCGATTTAACAAGGAAATTCACGGCGATTTGTTAGGTGCCGTAAGGCCAGCCTGTCACGCCCAACCATCCCTACATTGTTCCTCGCAACCATGTATGCACGGTGGATATTGTCTCGAGGGTTGGAACAGATTCCATTGCGATTGTACCGGAACACCATTTACCGGTCCTACTTGTGGGAAGGGTAAGTAATCTCTCATTCTATTTTATTCCTTCGTTAGCGAATTTTATTTTCTTCTTCTTTTTGTTCATTTCTTACTCTCCCTTTTCTTTTTGTCTTTTTTCTTTTTCTTAAAAATTCATCGATTTCGAACGCTGGACTTTTGCAACGAGCGTTGGTTCGACGAAAAAAATATTGAAAAGGGAAAACAAAAACGAGAAATTTAACGATATTACCGTTCAACGAGATTAATTCTAAAGAAAGAAAGAAAAAAAAAAATAACAAAAAGAAAAAAGAAAATATCTGCTCGAGACGGATCCTATTCGCTGTAGAAAAAAAAGAAGAGAAAAAGAAGGAAGAAAGAGATAGTTAATCCTCTCGAATAGGATCAATTATTTTTGATTTTATTGAATTATCCTTTGATTCCTTTCAGATGCTTCGACCCTACATTTAAATGGGACCCAACAAATGACTGCACTCATGCCGGATGATTCGAGAACCCAAGCCGAGGAAGTTATCGTACGTTTCAAAACGACCAGGCCGCGTGGTCTATTGATAGCCACGAGCTTAGAAAATAGCAGCGATCGTTTGCAAATATTCCTCGAGGAGGGCAAAGCTAAGATGCTCATTCATATCGGCGACAGGGAAAAGGTAAGCTTACGAAAGTATCTTTAAAATCTTTATCGACGTTTAACGATGTATGAATATCACGGATATATTTCTATGCGTGTGCTGTCTTTTATTGTTGTTTTTATTGTTGGTTTTATTGTTGTCGGAACGGACAAGATAAGAATAACTTTAACTTCTTTATCAACTGAATTGATCAAAACGAGTTCATTGACCTAAATAAATAAATAAATAAATAAATAATACAAAAGTTCACGTACACGTGTATCCCCGTAAATTAATTGTTAATCTTTATTAAACCTTTTCGTCGAATAAAACAGTCTTTATCGATATTAATTCGACAAGTATCATGTATATTTATTTTTTAACAAATCCAAAGGATGATCGAATATTATCGGAACGAACGGTATATATTTATTAAGAATAATTCGACGATTTGTACGATCGATCATTGATCAATCGATTCTATTGTCTCGTGCTATTATTGGACAAAAATAGTCAAATCAATGTGTCACATATTTATTACTTCATGTTCTAAGGAAAATTAAACTAAACGATATCAATAGAAAATTTTTCGCTTATATCCCATAAATACATATTTAATTATCGATCGGATTCTTGAAGATTAAAAAAAGGACGTTCGTTCGAATTGAAACGTACGTTCGATATAACATTATCATCTATATAATTTATAAAACAGAGAGAGAGAGAGAGAGAGAGAGAGAGAGAGAGTATTAGGGAAGTAAAAAAGAAAGGAAGAAAGAGGCAAAAAACGAAAAACGAAGTGGTAGTAACGTTCGAAGGAGCATTAACTCGATTTTACGAGAGCATTCCGGTCCACGTCTCTCTTCATAATTTAGGAAGATCTTCGTTGGTAGCTCTTGGACCGTCCCAACCAAGCTCGAAGAGTTGAAAGCACTCTTAGCGTTGTTAGAAAAGTGCGCTATACTCTTTCACTCTTTTTTTCTTCTTCTCTCTCTCTCTCTCTCTCTCTATATATATATATATATATATATATATATATATATATATATATATATCCTTCTCTATCCCTCTCTATCCCTCTCTATCTCTCGCTCAACAAAAAGTATAAAAAAAAAAGAAGTAGTAGAAGAAGAAGAAGAAGAAGAAGAAGTAGAAGAGTAGGTCGCCACACCGTTCGGACGTTAACTTAATACATCAAAGGAGCAAAGTTCCAGTCAGTAAATGGATCTTAGCGGTCCGTCGGCCTCGCATCTTCACGAAAAGCGATATTCTTTCTGGCGGGTAACAACGAACGGACAAAGATTAACGGGAACGTGCTTACGTAAATAGGATTACATTTTTGTCGTCGTTTTAGTCGTCCCCATCGTCGTCCTCGTCGTTGTCGTCGTCCTCTTCGTCGTTTTTTTTTTCTTTTCTTCTCTTTTATTTTTCTCTCATTTTTTTTCTTTTTTTTTTTTCTTTGAAAACTCTATCTCGTTTCACGAAACAATTATCGATTATCTCTTCGATCGAAATCTTGATTGCGATACCAATGATTTCCAACCCACCATACCTTCGGATTTAATCGTTGTTTTCATCGATTACGCTAATTATATTCTATTTGTTCTTTGTTTTTCCTTTTCTTTTTCTTTTTTATTTCCCTTTTAACATTTCGCACCTAATCTATTATCTCGTGAATGGGATCTTATCGATTTTAATTTAATCACGTAACTTTCGATGGGCGCAATTTGCATGAAAGAAATGAACGTAAACGATATAAAATATGAGCGTCGTTTATATTAATTTTGTTTTTATTAATTTTTTTTCCTTTTTCTTTTTGTCTTGTTTTTTTCTTTTTTTTTTTTTTTTTCTTTATCTTACGCGAGCACGTAAAGGAGAATCTTTTGTTCGTCGTTGTTGGTTTTAATTTTAGACGATCGATGATTCATTTCGTTTAAATCTTTTACGTGTATAGTAACAAACGAAACACACATACAGAGAGAGAGAGAGAGAGAGAGAGACAAAACTAAAGTTTGATACACGTCAGTTCATCAATGAGAACTATCTGTTATATATATATATATATATATATATATATATATATATATATATATATATCTTCGTCTCGTCATATGACGACGATCGTCGACGATAAAGTTTCTCTAACACGTCTATCCGACAGGCACTGTTCAAATTCCGCATAATCGATTCGATTCGTTCATTGGAAGATAAAAGCATAAAAGAGAAGGAAAGAGAAGAGGGGAAAAAGGCATAATAAAAAATAAAAGAAAAAGGGAGAAATGGAAGGAACGAAGAACAAAGGAAGAATGTATTAAAGGTCGACCATGGGGAAAGAGGTGGAGAGGGGGCTGGGGATGGGGGTGGGGGGGGGGGGGGTGAACGTCTATTATCGATCTAATGAAAATAGCGAGAGACCTAATGTAAGCATGAAATTTTCAACGACTAATTAAGTGGTCGAGATGCGCGCTAATGCGTCTCTACAGACCAAATATTCTCTCTATCTCTCTCTTTTCCTACTAATTACTTGTCCCTACGAAAATCACTGCATTCACGATTAAATCTCTACCGACTCTGAAAGTAGGATATTCAGGACGAAATAGATTCCAGTGAATGTAATCGCGCTTAAACATTTTCAGCAAATTCGCTTCGATATTCCATAAAGTCATTCGATATTCCTGTCAAATATTATCACTCACCTCTCCCGTTCTCTCACGTTACGCAGAGATATTCTCATTCTCTAGACCCTCCCTCATAGCATTGATAAAAATAGAACGCTTTTACTAGTTTCATATCGTTCTCTCTCATTCTCTGTTTGGTCTCCGTTAAAGCAATTTACACGCAACATTTTCGTTCTAAGCCGGAAGTAGATTCACGCGTCATAGTTGGCACGCGTGATATTCTACCTCGTCACGCGCATTAATATTCCCTTAAACCTATCGTAGTTGATGAGGGGGTGGGGGATGGTGGAGGAGGAGGAGGAGGAGGAGGGAATGGCGGGGGGAGGGAGGCTCAAAGTTTCCCTATGGAAGTTTCATCGGATGACTTCGCAAAGCCACTCGCGCACGCCTTTGTAGATTAGTTACACCTGATATTTACTCGAACGTACAGTACCTACCTACCTTCCTACGTACGTACGTATGTATACATGTATACATACATACATACATACGTACATACATACGTACATACGTACGTACGTAGATACATACATACGTACAACGATAGAACGTGCAAGAACACTCGTTTGACTCGGTGCCTTCGCTACGACAACAACCGCGAGCTTGCAAGCTGCGCTTGCAAATAACGTATTAGAAACAGATGGCGTTGTTTGATGCAAAACACACGGGTACGAAAATCGTAACTAATGCTATTTTCTATTCGAACTTTGACCTTAAAGTACCGCCGTAAATTTAATCGCGAAAGCAATTAAAATCTTGAAAAGAAAAAACATCGCGTTTGCATTATTGTTATTACTATTATTATTATCATTATTATTATTTTTTTCTTCTTTTACTTTTACAAATGCTTATGCGTGCCTTTGAAAGGTCGAAGATAAAAGATATGAAAAAAAAAAAAAAAATAAATAAATAAATAAAAATTAAAACGAATGGGAAAGGAATCGACGTCAGTCGTCTGCGTAACTTGGCTTCACTTTTTCATGATAGACGCGATCGATATGGGAGTAATTCGCTAATACTATTATTTAATCGTTAATACTGTTTCAAGTATACCTTTACAATTTTTTTTTCTTCTTCCATTCCTTTTGCAAATACGATATGAATATATCTCAATCTTTCTGTTTTTCACGGTACCTACATCATTTTTATATCGGACATCAAATCCTACCGGAATTATTTCAGATTTCTCTTTGCACGTAATATCGTTTTTTTGTTTTTTTTTCGTGTATAAATTTCAAGTCATTTCAAATGGCCATTAGCAAACATCGAACGGTAGTAGAGTTGATACACCCACGCGCGCGCGCACACACACACCTACCTACGTGCACACCTACGCACGCCCACACAAACGAACGCATATTTAGACTTTAATATAAAACCTAAAGATCCCAGATCCCAAAAAGATTTAAATATAATCCCAAATAATACCGTTTGTTAAATTTTCCATAAAGAACCTACAAATCGTCCTATCCAAAACCTTGCGAAGTTTATTGGATAACGAACAATGTTACGATAAACAAAAAAAAAAAAAAATAAAAAAAAAAAATAAGAAAAAAAGAATGACATTTAACTGACAGAAGCGATATAATGATACTTAGCTTTGCAAAACGATTAAAGATTATAGACTTTATAATAGATTATATTAAATCCATGTTGTTATTGCACCGATGAAATATTCTCCGAAACTATCGCGATAATTGTGGGAATATTTCCCCGTTCATTGACGGTGCTCAAACTAACTTCAGTGTGGAATATCGGTAACACGTAGGTAGGTAAGTAACACTGTTCATCAAAGTTCTCAATCTTTTAGACGTTAAACGTCGGAAGACGACGTCCGAGAGAGAAGACCAAACGCGAATCGATGAAGTACCTCTACTCGAAAGCCATTTAACTCTGTCTATCTATATATATGTGATGTATTTGTATGTGTGTATGTATGTATGTATGTATATATGTAGATTGGCAAAGATTCGAAGGTATTTTCACGAGGAAACTTAGAACTTGAGTGGAAGCCGTTGAACAACGGGTGACCAAAACGTCCAAGTAAATTCACGATAACATTTCGATCTTTCGCAGCAGTAATGCCTTTAGGGTAGAGGGGTCTCCGATGATCCTATGGTATAATAATTGATCCGTTAATGATCTCTGCCTTCAACAATTAACCCGAAGGCGAAACGTCCAAGTTTGCTAATCACTTGCGCATAACTTCAAAATTAGAAACTCTCTTTGTCACTCCATTTCCTCTATCTCAGTTTATGTAGCCAACTCGTTTCTCTTGATTATTGAAAGATAATCGAAATCCGAACGTCATTACTGTTCGATACTAAATTCAATTTTCACCCTCTCGAACGTTCGGAGAATCTCGAACTTACGTTTACACATATATATAAATACATATACATATATATGTATGCATACGTGTCTTCTTTACGAACGTACAATATGCATGAACACACACACACACACACATATATATATATATATATATATAGATATATATATACATATACATATATACACGCAACGGGCAAATTCAGTCATGAAAAATATTTTTCCGTTAAAACGGTGGACACTTGGCGTGCTAACGTATACACATACACACAAACACACGCACACGTACGTACATACACACCAAATAAATAAATATATATATATATATATATATATATATATATATATATATATATATATATACACAAAAAGAAGAAAAAGAAAATAAAACAAAACGAGTTAACCTGCGAGCTTCGATCACTATCGCGAATAAAAGCGGGGGAAGGTGAAGGGGATGAAACGAAAAAAAAGAAATTAAAAAAAAAAATGAAAATAAAAATAAAAGAATACAAAAAAATTGGAATGCTCGATGGCGCTTGTTTTATTGCACGTTCGTACTACGTATATTCGTTATACGTATATATAATGTGTGTGTATGTATGTGTGTGTAAGTCTATCTCGAGTTTTAAAAAAGCATACAAAAAACAAGAGACTCGACGATACTAATTTTCATGTATGAACAATTCTGATAGCCTATTCGGATTATCTCTTCTCTCCGAATGATATCGCATAAGAGAGTAAGAATTTTTTTTTCTCCCTATACTTTTCTACTCTCACGTTTCTTTTCTATAAAATTCGCGAAGAAAAGACAATACCTCTCTCTCTCTATATATATATATATATATATATATACACACACACATATATACATACATATATACAAGTAGTATGCACGTAGTCTATATGTAGATGACGAGACGATGTTCGAGATGCAGCATAAACGGGCTGCGATTTCCTATTCCCGAGAGAGAAACGGCAATGATATTCAGAAAAGAGAAATCGTAATATCCGCTCGCCCGATAGACTTTCCATGTAATTTCACTCTCGGCATGGAAAAGTGCGCACACGTTTCTTCTATTCTCAATGGTGTCTGCGGTTGGTTGTGTCGGTGGCAACGGCAACGTTACCGACAAACACTTTTTTGTGCGACACGTTAGCCATCCAAAGAGCTATCCTCCTCTTCCTCCTCCTCCTCCTCCTCCTCCTCCCCCTCTTCTTCTTCTTCTTCTTCTACTTCCTCTTCTTCTTTCATCGAAAATCAACGCTCGATTAATCTTATAAGATCAGTTCGCTGGCTATCAAAGCACAGATAGATGGATGGATAGATGGTTAGATAGATGGATAAGATAGATAGATTGGTATTTATCTATATACCTGGCCTAGCTAGCGGCAATTTTATTTTCGTTTCGCTCTTTCACACAAAAACTGTTGGATTTATTCAGCACGTTCGTAATTCGAACAACGTTAAAGAGAATCCGAGATGAGAGAGAATAATATATAGGTATTACCGCTATCTGCCCGTCGTAATACCCGAGGCAGTCGCGATGTTAAACGAAAATTTAACAAAATCGAAACCGAGCGAAAACGAACGACGTATGAACGTATTTCATGTACATATATTATATAATATATGTATATATAAATATATTTAGATGTGTGTATATATATATATATATATGTGTGTGTGTGTGTGTGTGTATGTGTGTATGTCTATATATAGGCGCGTGTAAAATTCATAATCGAAATAAAACGTACGAACGAAACAAAACGAGCGATCGAAATCGCTCAGGGCTACGTAGAACTTCAAGAACAATCACTTTTATTGCCTTTGTATGATTAACTATGAAGATAAAAAAAAAGGAATTAGGTTTGCAGTATGAAAATAGATTTTAATATGAATTTATTTAACAAATTTAAAACTTGATCGATCTATACGATTAAGTCACGTTTTGTTTTATTTAAAAAAAAAAAAAAAAAAAAAATAGGTGTACAAGCACAAAAAAAAATCATTGCCATTTTATTCTCCTTTATTTTCGTTACCATTAATTTATTCATCCAAAAACTTCTTCCTTTCCTCTTTGATACGATTTATATTTATTTTCAATCAATATAAATTTCCTACGTTTCACGTTCATCGAACGAAAATCTCTACGGTTAACATGTTAATAACCGTGTTCGTTCGTATCAATCTATAGCGCGAATATCGAGGCGTTTGATGAAAAACAATAGAAACGAGAATGGCCTGATAAATTGTTGAACAAAGGGAAGACATTTTTATTTGAGTGATATTTTTTAGCCGGGGAAAAGAAGTGTCACTTCCCGTATGACCTTCCAAATTCATCGAGAGCGAACTTTTGATAGAATCTATCGAGAATAACAATTTTATGAAAAATTTATAACAATAATAGTAATAATAACGATAACAATAACAATGAAAATAACAATAAAAATAACAATAATAATATCATAATCAACGTTGAAACGCACGCGTTCTACTCGATAGACATACGAAATGGTTTACTCCGAAAATATTCATTTTATTTATGCGATGTAACGTTTATTCATCATCATTCTCTCTTTAACGGGATAACAATCGTCCTTTATTATTACGTCGATTAAATTCCTTCGACGTAATTTACGTATGAAAATCACCCCCGACGATATTTTATGGGCCGGCTCATCGGCTTTAACAACATCAACATCGATTGGTAAAGTTAAGGGTAAACAGTTAGCCATCGACAAACCATTCACGAACGACCAGTCTCATTTGGTTAAACCCTCATAAATTTGGACAACTCGTCACTATCTGTTTGTTCCTGCAACGGGTGTCCGCCTGCCACAACGCCGTCGGCTACACGATGCTCCATGTATCATCCACCGGCTGACGCACGTTTGTCACCTAACGTCAGCTCTACGTCACCGTTATCGAGCATATCCTCTAATGTAAGATGGACGTTTTATTGGCCCTACACTAACTGAGATTCGTACATATTTCGTAACTAAGTCCTACGTTCTCATTCTTTAATCGAGTCTTAAACTATTGGACGATAAAAAAACGTAATAGAAAAGAAGAAAAAGAAGAAGAAGAAGAAGAAGAAAGGACAATTTTTAACTTCGATCGTAACGTCCTGTTATAATTGCGTCCATCAATTAATGAATCACTCTTCTCTAACTGATCTCTCTTATTATTAACGAAGCAAAAACCAGAGTACCGTAATACCCTGTTAACTTGTTAACTAGGGTAAACGGATTATGCATTCGCTCGTTAGAAAAATTTAATTGCATTCCTAATAAAAGAGTAACTGTATTATTTACAGAGATGGCTTTTCATCGCCGGAATGCATTATTTATCCTATCTCTTTTGTATCAACCTTCGGTATATCGTTTTTATTACGAATGAATCGTATACCAGTTGAAATTGGACCGATCAAAAGGAATTAATCCGTGTTAACAAATCGACGATAGGATGACAGTTTTATTATGTACTTGGATATTACTTATTAATATTAACAATATAATTGTGCATTTGAAAAATAATTTCTATCTTAATGATTAACGATATCCCTTAAATTGGATAATTAAAATATCGATCAGAGGAGTATAACGGGTCAATTAACCTACGATAATTCAGATCTCTTGTATTCATTTTTATAATAATAACAATAATTATTATTATTATATATATAATAAAAATATTGTCATTATTATCATCATCATCATCATCATCGTCGTCGTCATCGTCGTCGTCGTCGTCGTCATCGTCGTCGTCGTCGTCGTCGTCATAATAATTCGATCGAAATATTTTTGGACGATGAAATTTCGAACGTCAATTTATCCATAGGAATTTCCTCGGCGTTTAAGCAAAGCGCATCACCGATACCAATTCAACACACGTCGAGACATAGACACGTACACACATACATATACATATATATATATATATATATATATACACACATATATATACATATACCTATATACATACATACGTGGCAGGTAGACGCATCGGGCGCGCATGTAAACGAGGAATATCGGTAAAAATCAGAGAACGGAAATTAAACGTTCGCCGTTCAGCACGCGATAACGCCGCGACCTCCCTTTTAATCCGCCACTAGCTCTCCCCGACAAATAATGTAAGCGAGTGACTACTACGAGCCAACGAATATTCCAACGAATAATACCTATAATCCGAGAATCGTGCGAACGTGTTAAGTGGCCAACCGATAAAAGGACCTGGAAAATATTTAACGACCTCCTTTCATTCTTTAACGACCGATTACTCTCACCACTTCCTTCTCTTTCACTCTCTTTCTCTCTCTCTCTCTCTCTCTCTCTCTCTCTCTCTCTCTCTCTCTTTCTCACACACACACACACACACACACACGACGTACATTCTTACGTTGTAACGTTATCACCTAACAAGTGTTACGTCGTTATAGATAAACTTATAAGTTTAAACGATTCTATTTTAACACTGGATTTACCCGAACACTCAATATTACTTACATATTTCAAGGGTTTTCTTCTTTTTTCTAAATGTCTACTTACAATTTTTATCCGACGTTTCATCTCAATACGACTTTATTACGTCTATTCGCTGTTATACGTTCAAGTATCATATGATCGGTTTCACGAATTGCTCCTTTTCTTTTTCCTCTACTTCTGTTTCCTTTCTCTTTCTTTCTTCTGATCCGTTTGCCTTTTTTTTTTTTCTTTTTCCTTTCTTTTTGAGATGCATACGAGGTTGCATAATGTATTGGAAAAATTGTCGATAACTTTAGCGTTAATATTAGATTCGTAAGACAGATCGATAGATTTTTCGGAATTTTGTGGTTAAAATTATGGAAATTAAAAATATTATCTCTTTTCTTTTTCTTCTTCTTTTTCTTTCTTTTTTTTTCTTTTTTACAAGTTATATCGACTTTGATCGACGTAATAATATCGATTAATGTCATGACGATAAGAAAATTGCGTTATAATAAGCTATAATAAATATATATATATATATATATATATATATATATATATAAATCTAATGTTTATGAAAATAACATGTATTAAAAGTCATATGGTTTGATAAATGTATGGATTTCAAGGAAATATAGAAATAATTGTAATGCGATGATAAAAACCTTTTCCTCGAGTCAGGACATAAATAAATTCAAAAAAAGAAAAAAAAAAAAAAAGAAAGAAAGTGAAAATATAATCTGCTTATTATTGACGCGTTGCGATTAAAACGAATAGCACAGTTATATACGATCGTACATCGAGGAAAAAGGGGGAAAGTAAAATAAATAAAAATTCCTATTTTTAACCGACGTAACATTTTTTTTTCCCTATAATTTTTTCAGAGCTTGACGGTAGGACAGGGCTTGAACGACGACATGTGGCACGTTTTGAGGTTCACAAGAAGGGCGAGCTCGTTAAAATTTCAAGTCGACGACGAACCTGCTATACGTGGTAAGTTTTGTAGGTTGAATATGTTTTTCTCTCTCTCTCTCTCTCTCTCTCTCTCTCTCTTTTCTTTTCTTTTCTTTTTTTCTTATCAAATTGCGATTGAAAGTGTAAATTTAAAAAGGGGGGTGGGGGGTAGAGATTTAAAATGGGTACGGACCTGAGAGAAAAAGAGAGTAATTTTCTTCTCTCGATGATTTGTCGTCACAGTAACAATAGTATAACGAGACGTACATACGTATCTACATGTGTACATAGATACAAACACACACACACACACACATATATATATATTAACTCGGTACACCCTGTTCCGAAACTAATCAACTATTTTATGTCTGGTCAGGACGTACAATTTGCTTCATTCCGAGATCAAAAAGTCATCCTCTCTCTCTCTCTCTCTCTCTCTTTCTTTCTCTCTTTCTCAATAGGTACGTTGTACATATATGTATATGTATGTGTATATATATATATATATATATATGCCAGATAGAATGTGTATCAGAAATCTATTCGATCGTTTATTCGTCAAATCGAATACGTCATTTGCCGGGCGTGTTCTGTATTAGGTCAGAACTGTGAGAAATAACGTGATCGCGTTATATTAGCGATTCCAGAATTGCGAACGATAAGAGGAGTTAGCACGAAACGCGCATTAGTTTACGTAAGTAGGAGCGGCGAGAGGCACGTTTGAATTTTAGCATATTTATTGAAGCAACTTTCGGGTCAAGCCGAGTGCAGTTTTGTAAAATTTAGATTTTTATTCGTGTCTATATTTATATATATATATATATATATATATATATATATATATATATATATATATATATATATATATATACACACACACACACATCGATCTGATGTTCTAAAAACCTTACAACCCGTATTAACTATATCTATGTACGTTTTAACGAGTAGAAGCGAATTTATGCGACGAGAGACGGGCACGTCTTTTTTTTATTTCATTTTCGTTTTTTTCTATTTTTTTTCGTTTTTTTCTTCTTCTTTTACACGCGAAGATAGCTTAGCCACTCGAAGGGGTAAGTAAAGGGAAGAAAAATGATCGCGGGACAAATATATATTCCAAGTGAAATCCATTAGTCCGAGAGCGTCGAACTACGAATATCTCGTTTTCGTTCGCATTAGAACCGAAATTACTTTGGCCCGTTTTTTCTTTCCATTTTCCAATGGTATTCGTTTTGGAGCATCCTAGGCGCCCCCCCCCCCCCCCCCCCCCCGCCCTCTCCCGCCCGCTCCCACCCCACCCCCTCCCCAACTCCTTTTCTCCTCCTCTTTCTCATCCTCCTCTTACGATGTTACTACTATACCCTGTGAGACCGCGCAAGGGAGCAATATCGTATTTCAAAATCCCTATTTAGCATAAATATCCGCCAGAGCCCAGGCACTGCGAGCTCGGCAATTCCGACTGGAATTCCTAGACGGTTCTCGAGAAGGTTTCCGGATAAACCTCTACAAACACAGGAACGCTTGTATCGCGGTGGCCAGAAAGGTAGACTCGGTTGCGCCCTGCGAAAACTCCGGAACATAAATTTCGCGTAACGGGGTTCGCTAGGGATTTTCTTTTGGGCTAGTTCGAAAGCGGAGAAGTATCTTCGAATCCTCGAATAAGAAAAATATCCTTAGATCTTTTTTCCTTTTTTCTTCTTCTCTTTCCTTTTTCAACGCTATCACGTTTATTATACACACTTGATTAACCTATATATATATATATATATAGGTTAATCAATTAATATATATATATATAAGGATCTTACATTCCTTTTAGGAAAATATATATATATATATATATATATATATATAAATATATATAAATATATGAATCTTACATTCCTTTAATATATATATATTTATAAGGATCTTACATTCCTTTTAGGAAAAAAAATATATATATATAAGAATCTTACATTCCTTTAATATATATATATTTATAAGGATCTTAGATTCCTTTTAGGAAAAAAAAAAAAAAAAATATATATATATATATATATAAGGATCTTACATTCCTTTTAAACCTTCTTCTCTCATAAATAATATTCCGTGCATTCGTTTTGATAGCGTCACGCGATAACGCGATCTAGAGTTTTGTTTGAGAAGGAAAATAAAAGGAGACATATCGAAACCTTTAAGACGATTGATTAATAACGCTTTCCTTTCCTTCCAAGAAAAAAAAAAATATATATATATATATATTATATATTATATATATATATATTTATATATTATAAAGTCTTAAAGATGACGTTAAACGTTGAAATATCGTCGGACATCGTTAATATTCTAATAATAATTTAATGTGAATTAAGGTGGATAATACGTAAAAACGTTACTCCCCAAATAGAAACAACTATCAAGTGACATTTTCAAGGAATTTCCAATGGAACAGACTGAGGACATGTCCGGAAAACTGTTTACAATCATACTTAAAGGAACTAAAACTCCCTACGAATCGAACTTCCTCCTCTTCCGCGTCTACTCTTTCTCTTTAGAGTTTACTTCAACCTCGTTCGTAGTCCCTTGAAAACTTCAGGAACCAAGAGGAAAACTATAAATTGAGAAATTCTCCGAGAATTTAAAGCGAACCCGAGCGTCGCGACGCGACCGGACGACGAACAGCCGCCACTTCCGGACTGGATAAACGTATATAAAGCCATTTCTTCTTCCCCTCTCCCTCCCTCCTTCTCTCTCTCTCTTTCTCTCTCTCTCTCTCTATCCCTCTGTCTCTTTCTTTCTTTCTCTCCTATTCTTTCTCCTATCTCTCAGTTAAAATAAAGTATGCAGTAACCGGAAAGAAAAAGGTGCGAGAGAAGGAACGATAAAACGTGGAGGAAACCGAGAGAAAACACCGGCCGGAAGGAAACCAGGTCAAACTCGGCTTGAATCCTCGAGATCTGTCCGAACGTTCTAATGTTTCTTCTACTCTTTGATAGCCATAACGTTTGTCAAACGTTTCGATCAACTTTTTCTCCCTTTTGATAAAGAGTAAAATGATGAAAAGATGATAAAGAGTAAAAAAATTGAAGGAGTAAAAATTCAAGGTAAAAAATATTAAGAATAATAAAAATTGAAGGTAAATTGAAAGAGTTAAAAAAGATCCGATTCCTTACGTTTCGTTTAAACGTGGACATTTTTGTTGGGAAACTTTATAAAATCATTCGTCGAACAGATATTACGTGTATGTCTTTTGCCAAATATATATATATATATATAAGGAACAGTAAAATTATCGGCAATGTTTTATTACAAATCTTTACGTTTTCATCATTTGATAGGATTTATTTCAAATGAAACGTTCTTTTTCATATCGTTTTAAACGAAATTAATTGCAAAATTTGTCTGGGTAATATTATATATCAAATGCTTAGTTTAAACAAATCAACGGTAAACGTTTCACAAATATGATGATAATTTGAACGGTAAATATTTAATTATGAAGTTTATATCGACCGTGGGAAATTTTATGCTAACCAAACTCGTCATTTCCTACTCAAGGGATTCATTTTAAACGATACATTTTTAATACATCCCATTTAACTAATCGCAATTTTATTTATTTATTTATTTATTTATTTATTTATTTATTTATTCAATATTATATCTCGAAACGATTTTCTTTTCGAATATTATTTACATTATCGTTATTCGAAACTCAGAGAAGAAGATAATATATTCAATGTAGTGAGATGTGCGCGCGCGCGTAACCATTTGCGTACGTGTGAATATTCGAAGGTATCCGAAAGGAAAGATCGTTGAAACGTGATGTTGCCTTCGTGATTCGAATAAAAAACTTTTCAATCATCCGATAATACGAAACTACGAGAGAGAAAGATAATCGAAAGAAAATAGAATATGCATAGATAAATAGATAAGGATATGGGACAAGGCGGGAAAGGGTAATGGCATAAAACTGCTGGTAAAGAATCCTCTCTGAAAAAAAAAAAAAAAAATGAAAAGAAAAAAAGAGAAAAAGA
Organism: Dolichovespula media; assembly: GCA_911387685.1. NCBI lineage: Eukaryota > Metazoa > Arthropoda > Insecta > Hymenoptera > Vespidae > Dolichovespula > Dolichovespula media. The sequence goes on from OU426860.1 coordinate 6,955,424, forward strand.
AAAGGAAAGAAAAGAAAATTCTCGTCGATTGGATTAAGCGTATATAACCCGTACAACAAAAAATCAAAAAGAGAGAAAGAAAAGGAAAGAAAAAGAGAAAAAAAAAGAACAGAGCAGAAAAGGATGATAATGAAAAGAAAAATACAGCGATTGGTCGACGTTACGTAGGTACATATGTATATAATAATAATACATTCGACGTATACACATATTCATAAATTCGTACATACACGAAGATAAAGAGGGGGAGGGAGTGGATGTACGCGCGTATGGTGGTCACCCCTTCCTTTCCTCATAGAGTATGAATTCGTTCTTCCGATAATCAATTTCCATATCGAAATTGATCCATCCGTAATTTTACCGTGCCGGATCATTTGGTTTACCAAGATTTATGCGAGCTTGGATATGTAGTAATATCTAGCGTCTTATGACGACGTCGAAGAACAATCTCAATCTTGGAGAATAATTTTCCGACTACCATTTTCCTCTCTCTCTCTCTCTCTCTCTTATACTTTCTTATCGAGAAGGCATCTTTTCCGTGTTCCGTTGAAAAAGTTTTCGTTTCAAAAAGAACCTTCCTTTTCTTGATCCACCATTTTTTATGCTTCTTCCAAGAAAGATTATAATCTCCATTCTCCTCCCTCTCTCTCTCTCTCTCTCTCTCTCTTTCTATTTCTTTCTCTTCTCTCTTTGCTCATTCGCTGGCAAAGTCTTCGTTAAAGTTTTCCCACGTTATTAAAGAGACACGATTTTCCAGAACGTTCCCTGTTTCTACCGAGATAAGAGAATTTGCGGTAGGAACGGGACCGAATGAAATCGTTAAAAGTCACGGTTAAAGAACGTAAGTGGCATTAAATTTATGATGAAGAAATATCGAAAACCTTCGGAAAGCCGAGCCGAGCCGAGCCAAGCCGAGCCGAGCCGAGCCGAGCCGAACCGAACCGAGCCGAGCCGAGAGGGCGGCTCGTTATACTACTACCCCGGACTACTCTACTATTTCTTATTCTTCTTCGAAAAACTTTTCCGTGTTCCATTTCCTTACTATAAATCGCAAGTCCGCGAACGAACCGCGGACTCGAAAGAGAGAGAGAGAGACTCGATTTCTCAACATCCATTCCTTTACCCCTCCTTCTTTTTCTTACCCATTTTCCCCTTCTCCTTCTCCTACCCCTTCTCCTATTAGCTACCACGAATTTGAATAATCGAGGAAAATCATTGAAAAACTTTAGCGAGATATATCGTAGCGACGTTATACTTACATACGTACGTACGTATGTATTATGTTTATGTATGTATGTAGGTATGTATGTATGTATGTATGTATGTATGTATGTATGTATGTATGTATGTATGTATGTATGTATGTATGATGTATGTATGATGTATGTATGTATGTATGTATATTACATATGTACGTAAACGACTCAATATAAACGAGAAAATCGTTGGCGGTACATCGTTACTTATATCTATCCTAGCGAAATGAAACATTTCGTGATGTAATTTTTCATACAACTTTTTATTCCGCCAAGGTTTTCTCTCTCTCTCTCTCTCTCTCTCTCTCTCTCTCTCTCGAGAGAGAGAGAGAGAGAGAGAGAGAGAGAGAAATACGAGGTCCCAAGAACGACATGGCTTAGTCTCTGATGGAGGTAAATAATCCTTGATCCTTCTCCATACATATCTTATGTATACATAATATACTCCACTGCAAAGGCATGATCTTC